>WWET01003014.1:0-39611 GCA_011038615.1 Limnodynastes dumerilii
CCTCCGCGGCGCGCTCTCTGCGCGCTCTCCTTTCCCTGGAGTCATAGCGGGTGCCAGCGGTGAATACACACGCTGACGTGACCCCATGGTCGCGTCAGAGTCTGTATTCACCTCACGCACCACCACTGACACCCGCTGTGACTCCAGGAAAAGGAGCCCGACGAAGCCCTAAGTGACTGAGTTTTGTAGGACTCATGCCCTAAGGCACCGATTGCGCCCACATCATCTACAAAACCCACGTTAGTTACGCCTCTGTTCACTGCACATATGTCTTTGTTTACCTTTTGCTGGTCACATGATTTCCTTAGTTCAGCACTTCCTGGTTTTCACTGTCTGCTGCAGGCATAGCTCTCAGGTGCTACTAATAATTGCCTTGCTTGATTCCCTCTCCACCTGGCCTATTTAAGTCTCTCTCAGACTTCATTTTCCTGTCAGAGCAACAGCTAATCTTAGTCTGCTGATTTGTGTCCTTTAGTTCGCTCATGTGCTCTAGCTCCCTAGATCCTGGTTATATTACTCTGTCCAGTTCCTGGATCTCTCAGAGTCCTGCTACAGCATTCCTGTATCTATGGTTCCAGCACAGCGCCAGTCCTGTCATAATATCCAGCCTCAGTAGCAGTGTCTCCACTACTACTCCGGCTAGCCTTGGATCTCGCATCACCGTCTCTGTGTGCTTGTCCAGAGGACCGTGACCTGCTTCTTGCCTGCAGCCAAGTCCATCCCCACCATCTTGGGCTCTGGTGAATACTTGGCTTGGGATTAGACTCTGTGCCTCTGGTCTGGTGTGGTCCCTTTCTGCTGATCTCGGTGAGTGACAGTTTACTCTGACCACACATACAGTAGTGAGCCATCATGTCAGATCCTGTCATCAAGCTATCTGCATTTCAGATCAAGCAGCTTAGTGAGGCTGTGGAAAAACAAGGACAGGAGCAGAGCCAAATTGTGCAAGTCCTACAGCACCTGTTGAACCACCTAAATGCCATTGCTACCACTGTTACCACTCAACCAGCTTACCAGGCAGCACTAGTCCTCCAGTTGCAACATCAGCTCCTAGATTGCGACTATCAACTCCAGCTAAGGACTCCAGTGATCCTAAAACTTTTCAAGGTTTCTTAAATCAGTGCTCCATTCAGTTTGAGCTCTCTCCAGGTGATTTCCCTACTAATTGCTCCAAGGCCACCATTATTATATCACTCTTGTTGGACCAAGCCCTGGCCTGGGCTTCACCACTCTGGGAATGACAAGATGACCTCGTCAATAACTAATCTGTCTTTCTCAAGTCATTCCAGAAGACCTTTGTTGAGCCTGGAAGGGTTTCTTCTGCTGCTTCCAGTCTCCTCCAGCTTTGCCGGGGCACCTCCACCGTGGGTCAGTTCGCTATAAGATTCTGCATTCTGGCTTCCGAGCTCAATTGGAATGAAGAAGCTCTTGCATCATTCTGGCAAGGTCTGGCAGACCGAGTAAATGACGAGCAGCCCTGAGATTCTGGATGCCTTGATTTCATTATGCAACCACATTGACATCCGTTTTCAAGAGCGTTCCCAAGAGAGAGTCTGTAACCCCCAGATCTCTCCTCGTCTGGCACCTCCCTTCCAGAATCCTCCTGCCCCATCAACTGCCTTACCTCCTCCAACACCCACTGAGAAGCCTATGCAACTGGGTCATTCATGCCTGTCTCCCCAAGAACTGTAGAGATGCCGACAACTAATCTATGTATGTACTGTGCTGATCCTGGGCATTTCTATGCTTCCTACTCGAAGCATCCGGGAAACATGCATTCCTAGTCGTTCCCAGGGAGCAACAACTAGGATCAGCTTTACAGCTCTCTTTACCCTCTGAAGATGTCAATCAACTGTGTATGTCGGTAACTCTCATGCCAAACAGTCTCTGGCGCTAACTGCTTTTGTGGACTCGGGCTGTAGGTAACTTCCTGTCCTCCGAAATCATGAAGAAATTAGCTATACCGATCAAGCCTCTGGAAGAAACCTTGGTTCTGTCTGCGAATAATGGCAGTCAGATTAGATCCACTCCACTGCAATTTTGTACAGCCTTCAGTTCAGAAACAATCTACTTTTTAGTGTTGCTTTCAGCAATCCATCTGATAGTGTTGGGGTTACCCTGTCTGAGACTGCATTCTCCATCCATTAATTGGAACAGTTCTCAAATAGTGTCCTGGGGTGTCAATTGCCGCAAGTCCTGCCTACACTCTGTCACTCCTGTATCACTGGTTCCAGTGGCTGCTGCCACTACGTAAATCTCCTCCCAAGATAGTTTTCCCAGTCCTGGAAATTTGTCACCTGGTCTACCTCCACATTATGCCCAGTTTGCTGACATCTTTTCCAAAAAGGATGCTGAGATGCTCCCTCCATCGTCATTGGGATTGCACTATAGAACTCATTCCTGGCAAAATAACTCCACGGGGTCGTACCTAGCCCTCTCAGTACCAGAAACCAAGGCTATGTCAGATTACATTAAAGAAAACCTGGCACACGGCTTTATTCGGAAGTCCTTGTCCTTGGTTCTTTTTTGTTAAGAAGTTGTCTGGATGAGCTGCGCCCCTGTATTGACTATAGAGGTCTTAACGAAATCACCATTCATCCGGTCACCATGTACCCTGACCATAAGAACTTGGTGTACCTAAGGACAGCTCAGTGTCTAAATGATAGACAGGTTACGTTGAGCCCTCTTTTTTGCCAGAATCCAATTGGTGTTCACCTATTTCTCTGGAGCAGAAAACAAAAAGGCAGATGCCCTCTCTCGTGTCATCTCCCCATCTGAAGCAGAGGATCAGCTGGATGAGAGGCCTATCCTGGACTCAAAATCTGTCATTCTGGCTCACTCTAACTTGGACCCTGCTCATGGGAAGATTTTTGTGGTGTAAAACCTGAGATGGAGACTCCTCCAATGGGCTTACTGCCCCTGTTCTCTGGGCATACCAAAGTCAAGAAAACTTTAGAATTCCTGTCCCATTCCTATTGTTGGCCTTCTCTTTGAAGAGACGTGGAGAAATTAGTTTCTTCGCGCTCGATATGTGCTCGGTCCAAGACTGAATGAAGCCTTCCAGTCCCCTCATGCCACTCCCGAATCTTGATCTGCCATGGTCCCATATCTCTATGTATTTCATCACAGATCTTCTGTTGTCCAAGGGATGTAATACCATTAGGGTCTTGGTAGAGCACTTCTCTCGAGCTGCTCACTTCATACCTTTGAAGGGTCTACCCTCAGCTTCAGCTCTGGCACATCTCTTTATTAAAAAGATCTTTCGCCTTCATGGTTGTCCCTCAGAAATCGTGTCAGACCGTTGTACCAATCTTGTTTTACATTTCTGGATGGCTTTCTGCCAGACCATTGGTGTGAAGTTAAATTTCTCTTCGGCATACCATCCCCAATTTATTGGACTCCCAGAATGTACCAACCAAGAGCTCGAGAAGTTTTTGAGAACTTGCATCTCTACCAATCAAGATGACTGGGTAGACCTGCTTCCCTGGGCAGAGTTTACACATAACAATGCTGTTCACAAACCCTTTGTCACACATTGCGGCAAACGCCGCCAGACTTACCCGCCACGGTCCCACTCACCAGCAGATTCTCCCAGCCGTCAGTCTCCTGGAGGGTCTTGTCCTTTGTGGTGCTGCTCACTGTAGTCTTCATCCCCGGTGGTCCACGTGTCTTCTGGTTTCCAGCAGCGGGAGCTCCGTTACATGGGCGCCACCATGACAGTCAGCAGCATGTGATCTCCCTGGTCAGCAGCATGTGATCTCCCTGGACCAATCAAGAACAACCAGCTGGAGGCACATGATCGCAGCCACCAATCCCAAGCTAGAGAGGGCTATTTAAACCCTGTCAGAACTCTCCTCTGTGCCAGATCTATTTTGTTATAGAAGGAGCCTGGTTCTCTCGTTACTGCCTGTTATCTAGCCTGTTATCCAGCCTGCAATCCAGCCTGTTATCCAGCCTGAAATCTAGCCTGCTATCCAGCCTGCAATCCAGCCTGTTATTCAACCTGCTATCCAGCCTGCAGTCCAGTCCTTGCAGTCCAGTCCTTGCAGTCCACTCCTGTACTCTTGCCTGACTCAAGTCCCGTTTACCTGCCTGACTCCAGTCCGTGGTTCTGCTTGGTCCCATATGCGTAAGCATTACCTGAGGGCCCCCTGTTTCATCTACAAAGCCCCGACTCCGCCCTCACTCTAACCCACAGTCGTTCCCGAAACTACCCAGGTCGTGATAGAGATGAATCATAGAAGATGATAACAAGCCTTCTAATCTGATCATGTGATGCTAATTAGCCTTCATGTACATGTGTTATGAAATCTGAGGTCAAAAAGGTGCTGTTGACTCTACTCTTGAATCTTTTACTGAGATCTGAACACAAGTAAGGCAAAACTTAGATCTGGCCTCTCAGCAAATGAAAAAAGCAATCAACAAAAGGAGAAGATCTACACCTCCATATTCTCCTGGGGACAAAGTCTGGCTGTCAACTCGTCACCTTCGCCCCTTGTTTCATTGGTCCGTTTAAGATCTTGAAAATATATAATCTGGTGGCTGTCAGACTTGAGCTGCCCCCAGCTCTTCAAATTCCAAATGTGTTCCAGGTATCCCTCCTAAAGCCTCTGGTGATCATCCGCTTCACTACTGTCCATAAGCGTCCAGTGCCTATCATCATGTAAGATCAGACTGAATATGAGGTCAGCTATATCCTCGATTCTTGCAACTCCAGAGGTTCCTTGCATTATCTTGTTCACTAGAAGGGATATGGTCTTGAAGAACGCTCCTGGGTCAAAGCCTCTGATCTTCATGCTTCTCGGCTTATGAAAGCTTTTCATCGGAAGTTCCCTTCCAAACCTCATTAGGGTGTCCAGAGTCTACCCTTTAGCAACAGCTAATCTTAGTCTGCTGATTTGTGTCCTTAAGTTCGCTCATGTGCTCTGGCTCCCTGGTTCCTGGTTATGTTACTCTGTCTTGTTCCTGGTTCTCTCAGAGTCCTGCTCCAGCTTCTGTATCTCTGGTTCCAGCACAGCGCCAGTCCTGTCATAATATCCAGCCTCAGTAGCAGTGTCTCCACTACCTGCAACTACTACCCCTGCTCTCCTTGGATCTCCCTTCACCATCTCTGCGTCTGTGCGCTTGTCCAGAGGGCCGCGACCTGCCCCTTGCCTGCAGCCAAAACCATCCCCACTATCAGGGGCTCTGGTGAATACCTGGCCTGGGGTTAGACTCCATGCCTCTGGTCCGGCGTAGTCTGTTTCTGGACCGGCACTGAGCTTGGTTAGTGACACCAAGAGAGTGAAGAGTTTGGAGCAGAAAAGGGTGCTCAACAGTGTTAAAGGCTGACAATAGATCCAGGAGGATGAGAATAGAGAAGTGGCCCATAGATTTGGCAGAGAGAAGATCACTTGTGACCTTAGTTAGGCCAGTTTCAGTGGAGTGGAGGGGGCTGAACCCAGACTGAAGAGGGTCCAGGAGGGAGTTATCATGAGATAGCTGATTAGACTTTTGTAAACAAGGCATTCAAGCAGCTTGAAGGCAAAAGGGGAGAAGGGAGATGGGTTGGAATTGGAGGGTGAGGTGGGGTCAAGGTTGGGTTTTTTAAGGATGGGGGAGACAAGACCATGTTTAAGGGATGAAGGAAAGAAGCCAGAGGAGAGGGATAAGCTGAAGAGATGGGCAAGATGAGAGCATGTAGAAAAGAGGGAGAATGTGTGGTGGATGTTTATTTTTTTATAGCACTTAAAAACATTTTCTTTTTATATTTTCATCTTTTAATGTATATTTATGTTTTCATTGCTTTAGAGCATAAACACAACAACTGCTCTATTCATAACAATTTGCAACCCTTATGTCATACAACAATGCACTTGGAGACCGTATATAGAGACGTACTGTAGCAGCAGAGACATTGCTACTTTGTGCCTGTATGCCATATACCATTATGTATTTCCCCTTCAGATGTCCCTATTACTTGTGCATGTAGATTAAATGTGTCAATCCATCTAAGGGTATATAGCTGATTCTTCAAATAATAGTAAATTGGAGAACCTTCATTTTAAATAAGTGCTGAGTTAAAGCAATATACACTTCATGCATTACTCTTTAAAAAGAATCGGTAATCCTAATTTTTATTTATATTTTTATTGTTAAATACATATCCTGTTATTCATTATAAGATCAAAATGCTTTTCTAACAATATAATATATAACATACAGATTTTTTAAGTTTTTAAACCTTATACAGATCTATATTGACAATTGACCTTAAAATTAAAATAAAAAGTAAGCTAAAATAAACAGGGTGAAGGTATGTACATATAAATATTACTCAAAAGTGGTTTAGTTCAATCATTTTACTTAACAAACTGGGCCTGCATGGGCCTTGCCAAATACGGTTTTTTAAAATCGTCCATATAAAGATTCCCATAACATGGGGCGAATTTGGTCCCCATGGCAGCCCACAAAGCTATAAATAAATAAAAATCTCATTAAAAATAATATAACTGTGCTTTAATATAAAAGAAATACTATCCACCAAATATTCCATAAAGGTGTGAGTTAGCTTATCATCTCCAACTAATATCTGTTTTATTGTCTCAATTTGAATGTTTGAATACATAGACTCTGCATCACATGTTACTAAGAGGTAGGTATCCATTCTATGGAACAGATCCAGGCTATTTTTTACATTAAGCTACTTATACTCTTATACATGTAACTAACATCACTGCACATGCGCATGCCAGATGTTACACTGCAGATCTCCTGGTATACAGAATGCAAGCCTGTACATTATGAAATCCAGACAACAGGGTGACCCATCCCCTCCGTGTGCCAAAATGCCAAAAGGTGTGGGGGGGGGGGCTTTAAATTATACAGTTACTGTTGGCTCTGAGACTTTCGTGTGGATCAGCGGTTCGTATGACTGCTGATCAGCACAAGAGACTTAAGGTTGGTCTGGAGGGGTAGTTACAGACTTTGAGTTTTGGGAGATGAGAAAAAGTGTGAGTACCAGGGTCTGCTACATAAAAAAAAAAATACATTTTCCTTAGTGATTAATATTTTCCCTTTTGGCTTTAGAAAGCATTAATATAAATATATACTGAAAATCAAGAATTGGGTAATTTTTTGTCAATTCATAAAAATCCCTATTGTTTAATTGTCCTATAGATTCTTTAATATAATCTTTCTTATTTAATATAACAATCACACCACCCACACAGACCAAGCCCTCCATTTTCCATAAGACAACCCAGGTTATATCAGAGGTGTGATTAGATCATATGTGCTAGAAAATACACAGCACAAATACATTTAAATGTTTATCCCAATTTCTTAAGTTTTATTTCAAATTGTGTTACGGAAATTACGTTATGAATAGAAATGACATGTGTTACATGGACCTAATGAAGTAACAGAGCATATAATGAGATTTGTGTTGAACATTATATGTCCACACAAATCGTCCAGACAAATCGTTCTAATTTGACCAATATGATTTTTATGAATGTGACTTCACATTTGGATGAGGAGTCTGCAAACTATCTAATGCAGAACTTTTATCAAACATAAAATTTGTGGGACTGTTTCCAAAACATGTTTCCCAATTGCCTTTATGCTAAAAGCTCATTTTTCAGTGACGGTACTTAACCTTAATGGGGCAGATCCTGCTGTACGTTTTTCTGCGAATTTACGTGTGGTATACACGTAAATTCGCAGTTTAGAGCGTACTGCGCATGCGCACCGCAGAAAATACGCACATTCGCGTAGCGTATTTTCTAACGTATGGCGAATTCACGTATTGCGAACGTAAGTAATTACGTGTGGGCGTGCCAAAATTACGTTAGAGAAGATTACGTGCGAATTACGTGAAGTAGGCGGGGGGGGGTATTTAAAGTGTACAGTATGGGCGTGCTAAGCTGCGTACGTTCGCGTAGTCTGTACGCCCGCTAGCGAACGTATTGTGGTACGTCTGGAAAAGTTAAGGTAGGGTTTGGGTAGCGTATTTTCACAAAATACGTCCGTGCAGGGGGTGTGTTAAGGGTAGCGTAGCGAATTTACGTACGCGAAAATTCGCTACGCGAACAAACGTAAAGCAAACGTTGTTCAGGATCTACCCCAATGTCCTTTTATTTAGATTGAATATGATGCCACAGTGGTCATGCATAAAAAGCATTCATTTGGCTGCAATAGATATACAAGTAATATTTTCAGGAGGAACTCGGTAACCTCTTATACAAATGCAAATGTGGTATTTCAGACACTTCTTTAGTTCCTTTTACTTGCATCAGCTGAATCCTCCCAGCATCAGTAAAAAGCAAATAAGCCTGAATATAATTGAACCATAAGAACAGGACTGTACGTTTGTTTTTCCATTTTGCACCAGATTCAAGAATAAAAAGGTACAGACAGTGCATAAGAAATATGTGCTACAATGTATAGCAAAATAACACAGATTTTTTTTTCTAAACTGTACTTAAAAAAGTGACTTCTAATAGTAATAGTACAGGTATTTGTATTATATAATGTTTAATTCAATTTTTGAGAGCAAAACAGATGAAAGCATTGTAAAATCATATAGCAAGGAGAGGGGTAGGGGGCATATTTAAGTTGTACAAACAAAATATGAGTTAAGACTTGATATTTCCTCAACTAATTTAGAAATAAAACATAAAGCTATGGAGTATTTAGGTTTTATGTGCACAAGCATTTTCCCTGATGCTATATCCTTTTATAGCCTACACATAACTTTTAACAGCTTTCTTGCTGTTTCTTCATTAACTGAATAATTATCCAAAACCATTTCTAAATCAGCCAGTCAACGAAAGCTTTCTTGTAGCCACCAATGCAGTCATTTTAAAGCTATACATACAAATGTATGAATGAGTAAATATATTTAATAGATGAATAAAAAGAAATCTTTAAAAAAACAAAAACACACAAAACCAGGACCAAATCCAGATGTTTGATTCTGCTGTTTGGAGCCTTGATTACTTATCACTGCTGTACTGCTGCCCTACTAGATTCCTGTGCAGGTGAACGGAGGCCACTGCCCTGGCTGACACAGATTCACAGTCTGTGGACCGTGCCTTAAAATTTCCATGCTGTCCTCACTTAAAATGGGCACAGATCTGGATGGGGGCCCTTGGGCCCTTACTGTACGTTTGGAATATATCCCTTCTCCCACCTTGTGTACGAGCCATTCCGCATCCCGCTGTGTACTGATTCAGAAGCTCGAGGTCCGTAGTGGAAGTACAGTGCAGAGTCTGCATCTGGTCCACAGATACTAATGTGTATTAAAACCAGTGGACTTCTCCAGAGCAAATCTGCATTTGCACAAACCATGTGAGAGGTGAAAAATGAATAAAAAAAATACTCAGGCAGAGAAAATAATTACTATTTTGACATCTTGCACACAAATACTGAACAGCTTAATTTTTAAACTGTTCATTTAGAGTTAAACTCGCAAAGTATTACCTGTCAACTTATTCTATTAACATAGTATAAATTTGCTTTCCCAAGCAGTTACTTTTATCTTTTTGCTGCTGGTTTGAACTCTCACAGCCCCCAGGTACATATTGCTAATCCATTTGTAAAAATCATTTTCTCTAAATGCATAGAAAGTAGCCAACCTGCTATAAAATTCTATAGTATGGATGTGCATGTGTTCCTGACGATGCTTTAAGAAAATAGATGACATTCCCCTGTGTAATCAGAGAGAGAGCTCCTCTTCTTAATAAGGACCACAGTGTTTATTGCAATGTAAATGGACTTAGTTATGGTATTGTGCTCAGCCTTATACATTACTTAGAAATGTGAATGTGGGGCTGTCGAACTCCTGACCATTGTCCTGTTAGTTGCACTAGTTGCCATGGGATATGACTTTATCTGATTTATTCCAACTCCTTCTCCTTGGGTATAGGGATCCCTCTTACAGCCAATAACTGACTGTTACTGTATCTTCCCACATAACAGATTGTTGCTGCAACCACCCTGCCTGTCTCTTACACTCCTAGCAACCAGGAGGTTACCAGCATTGTCTGCATACCCTCCTACTGTGCCTTTTTGGAAGATAATGTATAGTTTTTTAATGTTCCCTACAGATTTTAACAGTCTTTACTAGCTAAAAGGGCTGCACAAACTTGTACCAGAAATGGCACAGTTGGTGCTGGCCAGGCCATTGTCAGTCCCTGATTGGAAAATCTTCTTTCCGAAATAGGGACATCTGAAAGTTCCTTTTCGGATGTCCCTATTTCGAATAGTCCCAACTTTAGAATTTTTTATTTAGAATGGGTAAGTATGCCGATCAGTATACTCACCCATTCTTATTCGGAAATGCCTCTGATATCCCACCGCCGCGCCGCTAACCTCGGACCGCAGGGAAAGATGAGTAACTTCTCCAGGGAGCAGGGTAGGGAGGGTTAGGATCAGGCTGCAGGGAAGGGAGGGTTAGGGTCAGACTGCAGGGGATGGAAGGTTAGAGTCAGGCTGCAGGGGAGGGTGGGTTAGGGTCAGGCTGCAGGGGATGGAGGGTTAGGATCAAGCTGCAGGGGAGGGGAGGGTTAGGGTCAGGCTGCAGGGAAGGGGAGGGTTAGGGTCAGGCTGCAGGGGGGGGGAGGGGGTCAGGCTGCAGGGGAGGGAGGGTTAGGGTCAGGCTGTGGGAGATGGAGGCTTAGGGTCAGGCTGCAGGGAAGGGACAATTAGGGTCAGGCTGCGGGAGATGGTGGGTTAGGGTCAGGCTGCCAGGAAGGGAGGGTTAGGATCAGGCTGCGGGGAAATGAAGGTTAGGGTTAGGGTAATGAGAGGGGAGGGATAGGGTTAGAATTAGGGGAAGGAGTGGGGGACTTTTTAACTTAAATTTCAGAGCACCGAAATTCAGTGCTCCATGGATCGATTGCTATGCCTCATCAGGCATATGCAATCGAAATACTAGCCACTTCGAAAATGGCTGGGAGGAAACGGCCCTATCGTGGGGACCCACACCCTGGCCAGACAATGTCCGCTTCCCTATACTTGACTTCCACTCCTGCAGCATCAGATCGCTGCAGCAGCACTGTGGGGGCAGACTGTTGAAGCTCTTCTTAAGTGACAGGCAACTCTTTGGTTCTCTGCATGTATGAATGAAAGCCAGTGAAAGACGCCTCCTCCATCTGACACACCCCCTTTTTAAAAACTTTTATATAAAAATCATTCAGTGCCAGTATTAAGCACTCTAACGCCCCTTTAAACATCCAATGTGCTGTCGTCAAGATTCCTTAAGCACATTGGACCAGACCGACAACTAATTAAGCATGTTAGCCTCTTTATCAAGGGCTAAATTTGCAATCCTATATTCCCTGCACTTCCCTATCACTTAAGGACCTTCCGCATACAGAACCCTACCTTAAGTGCCCACACACAGAAGGGTCACATACGCAATGCGGGATCAATGCCCCGGTGTTGGTGTGTTCTGAAACATAAGTATCTAGTTACATAAGTATCTAGTAGGAATGTACAACTGACTTACGCATGTGGAATGTGTAAGGCAGCTGTTGTTCTTAATTATGGACCCAGTCTGTTGTTTTCCCAACAACTATATGCAAATAATAGCATTCAACTAATAATAGTCAGTCAGAGAGAAGTTCATGTCACCGTGTAACTCCATGCAACTCCAGAGAGAGGGAGAGAAAGAGAGAGAATTTTGGACCAGATTTCAGACTTACGTTTTTGCTACTTTTCCCGTGCGTATTTTTAGGTACGGATGAACTGCGCATGCGTAGTAACTTTATTTATGCAAGCTACGTAGGATTTAGGCACGGAAATACATTAGGTGCGGACTTTACATTCGTACTTAGTGAGATGCGTCTGAAGGGGCATGCCAGTCCTGCATATGGAGGAATTTATGTGAAAGTGGGTGGGGGAAGGCATTTAAATGGGCTAATATGGGCGCGGTTAGGGAAGTACGCACGTACCTTAGCAACTTAAGCACAATAATACGCATGTAGAGTTAAGGTTGCCCTATGGTGGCGGAAGCCTGCATAAATCCGTAAGTGGGAGGCGAGCGTCATGGGTGTTGCCTTGAAACTTAAGTGCATATATTTGCGAATCCATATGTACGTGTTTCACACTTAAGTGAATCCGGTCCTTTATCTCTAAAATTGCTATGTCTTTTTTTGTTCTGCGGTAAGTGGTATGAGTTGGAGGTCCCTGTTACAATTTCTTTAATCTATGCTTACATTATTAAAAACTCTGGTTTTCTCCATATCCTTATCAGCAATAATACTGTGCTTTAAATGCTAAGGCGCGTTTTTAATTCCAGTTAGTCCTTCTTACAGATGAACATCAAGATGAACATCAAGGAGCAGTTCACCTGGTTACAGTGATTAACAAAATGCATCTCCAGAGATCAGGCCAGACAGAGTACGATCTATAGGAAGATGAAATAGAAACAATTTCCATGGGCATAAAAATGACTCATCTGTAGCACTTTTAAGTGACCACTCACTTCAGATAAATAGAAAGTGCATATTTGGTTAATAATAATAATAATAATAATGCTCACAAGGTTCATATATAACAGAGTTCAATAGAAGCAATAAAAAAGGAAGAATTCAATATTCAGTCAGCACATTCTCTAGTAAATGGTTTCACTCAGATAAAGTTAAAAAATTTCAAATTGTAAAGTATTGTTACATTTTTGAACTCGCTCCATTGTTGTAGATTCCTCACTATTCTTCTTATTATTCTTATATGTCTTCTATACATTCCTTCTTTGAAAGACCTTTAGCAGTTAGCCACCTCCATCTGAAGGACATGAGCCTAATAAACTGGTAGCTATGATCTTATGATATCATAGTACCAACTGGAGTGCGATTTACCCCCCTCATGTCCTCTTACTTGTTATTTTTTTTATTTTAGAGACAGAACAGGTATGTAAAGTTTATGCAATCATCTTGAACCTGTACCTATTAACATTCTTGGTTGTACATATATATTTTACAATGGAAAAGTACTTACCATCTATGATTTATGGCTGCAAACTTATCAATGTGTCACGTTTTTAATGTTGGTTCAATAAAAATAAAAAATTAAGAAAAAAAATCTCAAGCTTTAAAATGTTGCCTGCAACAAAAAAAAAATCTTTCAAGATGAACTCCAAAGAGACCCTTCCTGATCTTATTTTCAGCCATACTTACCAAATATTTTTTTTTCTCTCCAGGCTCAATTACAGACAAGCTTCAGTGAGTTTAAATGCATCATCAAGCCCCACCCACTGCACAATGTTGTGGATCAGGCATTAAAATTTATAATCAAAGCCTACTACCACAGCTTAACAATACCATCAATAAGATGAACCGTGGGTTAAATAAAATAAAACTTACCCACCCACTCTCCCCTTAGAATGTATGAGACAAGGCTTATGAGTTGGTAATTTGTTGTTTTCTTTCAGCGGATCTGGTTGGTGTTGATCTGGTGGCGGGAAGGCAGTGTAGTGTAACAGGAGTATCCCGTGAGGCGTGGCGGTGGTTTAGCCGAGAACTCTTCTTCTTGGTCTGCACCGTGTTGGCCCGGTGTCCAGTGGGGTTAACCGGGAAAAATCGTAAACTCTATCTTTGAGGCGGAAGGCGGACGCCAATAAAAGTGGGGTAAGTTTTAGGCCCCCACTTCGCGATCATTCTCTATGCAAGGCTTAGAGCATTATGGCCTGCATTCCCTTCTTCCGCCACCATTCAGTATGTTTTTATCTATGCATATTTTTTGATTGTTATTGATATATGCATATTTGTTATTACTGTTTAAATTTTGTTAATAAACATAAGGACTCATTGTAGTCCTTTTTTCCATTAAAAATCTCTTCATTGGGAAATGGGGTGAGAGTACCTTGTGGATGGAACTTAGAAGCTGACCTGACTGACTCAACGTTAGCACGTTTAAAGTGGAAGTGGTGCTTGTTAAACATGGGAGAGCTTAGGTTATTAACTTATTACAGATGAAGTGATTCTACATCAGGTGTAAGGTAGTTTTTTATGAAACAGGAAAGAATGACATAGAGATCTTATGTAACACCCTAAAAAATATTTTATACTTCAATAAAAGTTTTAATCTTCATGTTATGTGATGGTTAATCCCCATACCAGAGACAAAAATTGTAATAGCTTCTTTAGCTGACCCAGGAAATGATTAGTTCATCCCCTAAAAACAATCCCTTAGAGGTACACCAATCCCAATCAAGCCACCACCAATCATGCACTTCTATCTACTGTATTAATTAAATGTGAATTAAGTTAAATGTGGTTTAGTTTCATTTGAACTGGAATTAGGGGTGGATAATTCAGGAACTGTGTGGTGGGTGTGCATAAAACAACATGATAGAGTTCAGTTTGGTATAAACTATAAGGGTAATTTAATGTGAATTCGGGTAAGGAATTTATTATAGGGCAAATCCAAGGCAGGATGAAGTTAAATTAGTTTAAAATGTTATATTGTTAAAGAGTGTAAATTAGGGATATATGTTAATTTAATGTGATCTGGGGTAAATAGGGATTCGTTTTATGTGAAGAGTTTATTCATTATTTATGAACTGGAGATAGGGGGTTAATTTAGTGTGAACTGGGAGGTCTAAATGGGTTTGGTTCACTGATTTCAATGGCCCTATTATGTCAGGGCCATTTTCATCAAGTATTTTGCTACAAAGGACTGAAAGCGACTGTCTTTTCCCCAAGAAACAAGTGTGTGACGACCCCCAGAACGAATCCCCAGTGCCAACGGGTAAGTATTTCCAAAACTCCAACCCTTATTCTATTGCTCACCCTAACCTTCCTCTTCCATTACCCGAACCCTTCCTTTTAGAATCTACCGAGGAGGAAAGGGATCTAGGAGTCATTATTTCCAGTGACTTGAAGGTAGCCAATCAATGTAACAAAGCAATGAGAAAGGCAAGTCAGATGCTTGGTTGCATAGGGAGAGGAACTAGTAGCAGAAAGAGAGAAGTAGTGATGCCCCTTTATAAATCATTGGTATGCCCTCACCTAGAATACTGTGTTCAGTTCTGGAGGCCATATCTCCAGAAAGACATAAATACATTGGAGACTGTGCAAAGAAGAGCAACTAAAATGGTCCATGGCCTTTGTAACAAATCATACCAAGAAAGGCTAGAGGAACTAAACATGTATAGCTTGGAGCAGAGAAGGGAGAGGGGGGACATGATAGCAGCTTTCAAATACATCAAGGGTTGTGACCAGCTAGAGGAGGGTGGCATTTTTCAAAAGAAAAGGTGTAATAGAACACGAGGGCATGAATATAAACTGGAGGGTGGTAGATTCAAAGGAAATGTGCGGAAAAATTACTTCACTGAAAGGGTGATAGATAAGTGGAATATTCTCCCATCTGAGGTGGTTGAGGCCTATACAGTAGAACAATTTAAACATGCTTGGGATAAATATAAGGGTATCCTAAATTGTAAACCAAATTGAGGGTAAATAGGGTCTAGGGTCAGTATAGTTTTCAATAAACAAATGGGCAGACTAGATGGGCCATGTGGCTCTTATCTGCCGTCACTTTTTATGTTTCTATGTAATATGATTTTAATTAAAGTTCTATTTTTGGTTTAAAAAAGCTACTTTTTTAATAAAATTTCTGATATAAAGTCTGTATGAGAGAAAATATCTACACATAAACCCAATAAAGAGCCTGAAACTTATCTGTGGGTATAAATTATGATTATTTTTAAAATTCTGTTTTATTTATTTGGGATTGTAGGAATTTGGAGGAAACAAAATATATAATTCAAGATTGATGGGGGCCTAAGAAAGCAGGTAAAAAAATGACTGCAATATACAATATTAAACAGTAAATAAACAATTCAGGCACTCTCCTTCTGCTTTCAGCACAACACTAGGTGCAAAAACATGCCTTAACCTCAGGCCATACGTTATCAACCGTCAGTTGCGCGACTCCGGCTCACCAGCACCTGCGCCAACTTTAGCACAATAATGAAACCTGCTTTCTGCCATCCTTTGAACATACAAGCAAACAAACCAGGCGCTCTTCTTCTGCCTTCGGCACAACACCTAGAGTAGGTGCTACACAAGAACGCCTGCTGAGACGTGCCTCAACCTCAGGCCATACATAATCAACTGCTGAGCTCCAACTTTATCACATTAATCAAACTTGCTTTCAGCAACATAGACAAGTTTTAGCAGGAAACCAAAACTAATCACAAGAGTGAAGGGGAGGTGGGTAAGAAATAAAGAGGGTGATTTCCTCTCAGCTGGCTTAACTAGACAACCCAGCAGCAACTCCTTCCAGCACTTATTGAACAGCCA
The DNA here is from genome assembly GCA_011038615.1 of Limnodynastes dumerilii. Taxonomy (NCBI): domain Eukaryota; kingdom Metazoa; phylum Chordata; class Amphibia; order Anura; family Limnodynastidae; genus Limnodynastes; species Limnodynastes dumerilii. Next base: position 16,293 of record WWET01003014.1, read on the forward strand.
ATCCAACAGAATGAGGTGAGTGATGAGACCAGAGACATCCACATACAAGGAGTTTAACTGTAGTCAGGTTAAATCCTTAATCTTCCATTCCCCTTCTTTTCAAACTTACTTCCATAATTGCTATGATATTTTCTATCAAATTTAAAACTTATTGGACCGTATTCACAGATCAGGGTGAGTTAGGTGCAGACAGATCCGCACCTAACTCACCCATCCGGCCCCTATTCAGCCCCCTATTTTTAGGTACCTTATAGCACTTACGAGTTCCATAGGGCTACCTTATCTCTCCAAGCCTATCCCTCGCCCTCCCTGGCTAATATAAATCCCTCCTACTTCTACCTAGGCACACACTGAGGCGGCATTGCTCCGCCTGTTTCTACTTAACATACTAACTGGTACATAGATGTGAATACGGGCCACTGTCCTCATCGTAAAAGTGGAATACCCTCCCATAGTAAAAGTTTTCCGATATTTTTAATATTTTTATGAATTTTTAGATATTTTATTTGTTATCATCAGGTGATCATCTATGTGCAATGTCATTTCACTTCCACGTTTCTAACCATGAGACAGGTAACCTATGTGGCCCAGAACTTTAAATTACCTAAAATTTTTTTTAGCAACTCTTTGATGCTGATTCCGAGATGCACTTACACCTTTTATAGGTGCAAGCGTAGATTTGAGCAATACCGTGTTGAACGTCAAGGGGGGGCGGAAACTTTAAATTGTGAAAGCATAATTAGAATTGAGAGGTGAAGTTTCTCAGCTCAACTCTAATTTACAGATTAAACAAAGGACCGGATTCAGAATTGGTAACGATAGGTCACTTACGCACGCAAGGTGAGTAAGTGACCTGACTTCACTGGAGGGCACATGCGTCCATCAGATGTTACGCTTGGGTTACTATAGTATGCTAAGCATGCTAAGTGTACAGTGTGCAGCGGATCAGCGGTCGTACGGACCGCTGATCCGTCTGACACAGTTAATGCAGGCTTATGGCAGCATAAGCTGCTATAAGGCCCGGACGACAGAGGGGAGTGATGGGGGTGTGCACTCCCCTCTGTCTTGCGTACTTACAGAACCCCGCACGCACGGAAAACGTGTTTAGGTCTGAATCCAGTCCAAAGTTATGCAGTATGTGAGTTCTATGTGCAAAAGTTTTTCTGCAAGCAAAAGAATGAAATCAACGAGCATCCCTCACATTGCAAAATGGAATAGCTGAGCTGTACACTTGCACCTGTTTTGCCCTTACTCCCAAACTCTGAATCAGCCCCTCTATGTATAATGAGTTAGTTTTGATCTAATGTTTTATTTTCAGGGCTTGTATCAACAAAAAAATTAGATTAGCATTAGTAAATTAATAAATCAATAAATATTAACTTGTTTTAACATTTTAAATTTTATCCAATTAAACAAGTTTTTAGCTAATCTGTTAGCAGTAAATCTAAAGCGATGGGTATAATCCTTGCCACAATATTTGACCATTTAAAGTTTCATACAAAAATATTAAGGAATTTAACCAAAAATGATCATACTGATCATACTCCATTTTAAAAGCAACAATGGTACATCTGTTGGCTCCTATTATTGTATTTATTCTATGCACTGTAAACCCAACTTCTACCATCCACCCTGGCTAAGGGAAAACAGAAATCACAGCCCAGCTTGGCAGTGTGTAAGTTTCTTTGATGAGTGTTATCAAACTCACTTTCTTATAAAAGAACTGGATGAAGCAGTCATTATATTGCTCAAAATACTTACCAAGTCTTTCCTGAAGTGGATTTTAGTCATGATCCCCATGATGGTAGCTGTGGTGCTATATATTCTTCTGTAAACCTCCTAAGATCTATTTGCCAGAAGATCCTAAATACAGCACTTTGCTTCTAGCTGCCCATATATCAACATTTATGGATACAATTACCAGACTTTTCTTTGTTTTTAGGTTTTTAGGTGCTAAATACAACAATAGTTTAATTCCACCAACATTCTATTAAAGATACATGGAATTCATAAGTTGGTGCACATAGTGGCCCAGATTACCATTAAACGAGTAGTTACAATGTTTGGTTGTGTTATAAACCATATAATATGTTTGCTGTTGATTTAATTTCTGCTTGCCCATACACACTAGGCTGGGTTAGGCCATATTTACCACTCTGCAGTGGGCTTGTTATTATGGTCACTGTCTAACAAACTATAGTAATGATGTCATCCAGATGAATCCATGAAAAGGCCACAAGTGAAACCTGTGTTATTTTGCCAAGTAACATTTTGTGTTATAATGTGGCCCCGTTGAAGAAACTTATAAAACATGTAATATTGATGGTATGTAAAGGATATCTACACACTAGGTTAGGCCATATTTACCACTCTGCAGTGGGCTTGTTATTATGGTCACTGTCTAACAAACTATAGTAATGATGTCATCCAGATGAATCCATGAAAAGGCCACAAGTGAAACCTGTGTTATTTTGCCAAGTAAAGTAACATGTTATAATGTGGCCCCGTTGAAGAAACTTATAAAACATGTAATATTGATGGTATGTAAAGGATATATATATTATATATATATATATATATATATATATATATATATATATATATATATATATATATATATATATATATATATATATATATATATATATATATATATATATATATATATATATATATATATATATATATATATATATATATATATATATATATATATATATATATATATATATATATATATATATATATATATATATATATATATATATATATATATATATATATATATATATATATATATATATATATATATATATATATATATATATATATATATATATATATATATATATATATATATATATATATATATATATATATATATATATATATATATATATATATATATATATATATATATATATATATATATATATATATATATATATATATATATATATATATATATATATATATATATATATATATATATATATATATATATATATATATATATATATATATATATATATATATATATATATATATATATATATATATATATATATATATATATATATATATATATATATATATATATATATATATATATATATATATATATATATATATATATATATATATATATATATATATATATATATATATATATATATATATATATATATATATATATATATATATATATATATATATATATATATATATATATATATATATATATATATATATATATATATATATATATATATATATATATATATATATATATATATATATATATATATATATATATATATATATATATATATATATATATATATATATATATATATATATATATATATATATATATATATATATATATATATATATATATATATATATATATATATATATATATATATATATATATATATATATATATATATATATATATATATATATATATATATATATATATATATATATATATATATATATATATATATATATATATATATATATATATATATATATATATATATATATATATATATATATATATATATATATATATATATATATATATATATATATATATATATATATATATATATATATATATATATATATATATATATATATATATATATATATATATATATATATATATATATATATATATATATATATATATATATATATATATATATATATATATATATATATATATATATATATATATATATATATATATATATATATATATATATATATATATATATATATATATATATATATATATATATATATATATATATATATATATATATATATATATATATATATATATATATATATATATATATATATATATATATATATATATATATATATATATATATATATATATATATATATATATATATATATATATATATATATATATATATATATATATATATATATATATATATATATATATATATATATATATATATATATATATATATATATATATATATATATATATATATATATATATATATATATATATATATATATATATATATATATATATATATATATATATATATATATATATATATATATATATATATATATATATATATATATATATATATATATATATATATATATATATATATATATATATATATATATATATATATATATATATATATATATATATATATATATATATATATATATATATATATATATATATATATATATATATATATATATATATATATATATATATATATATATATATATATATATATATATATATATATATATATATATATATATATATATATATATATATATATATATATATATATATATATATATATATATATATATATATATATATATATATATATATATATATATATATATATATATATATATATATATATATATATATATATATATATATATATATATATATATATATATATATATATATATATATATATATATATATATATATATATATATATATATATATATATATATATATATATATATATATATATATATATATATATATATATATATATATATATATATATATATATATATATATATATATATATATATATATATATATATATATATATATATATATATATATATATATATATATATATATATATATATATATATATATATATATATATATATATATATATATATATATATATATATATATATATATATATATATATATATATATATATATATATATATATATATATATATATATATATATATATATATATATATATATATATATATATATATATATATATATATATATATATATATATATATATATATATATATATATATATATATATATATATATATATATATATATATATATATATATATATATATATATATATATATATATATATATATATATATATATATATATATATATATATATATATATATATATATATATATATATATATATATATATATATATATATATATATATATATATATATATATATATATATATATATATATATATATATATATATATATATATATATATATATATATATATATATATATATATATATATATATATATATATATATATATATATATATATATATATATATATATATATATATATATATATATATATATATATATATATATATATATATATATATATATATATATATATATATATATATATATATATATATATATATATATATATATATATATATATATATATATATATATATATATATATATATATATATATATATATATATATATATATATATATATATATATATATATATATATATATATATATATATATATATATATATATATATATATATATATATATATATATATATATATATATATATATATATATATATATATATATATATATATATATATATATATATATATATATATATATATATATATATATATATATATATATATATATATATATATATATATATATATATATATATATATATATATATATATATATATATATATATATATATATATATATATATATATATATATATATATATATATATATATATATATATATATATATATATATATATATATATATATATATATATATATATATATATATATATATATATATATATATATATATATATATATATATATATATATATATATATATATATATATATATATATATATATATATATATATATATATATATATATATATATATATATATATATATATATATATATATATATATATATATATATATATATATATATATATATATATATATATATATATATATATATATATATATATATATATATATATATATATATATATATATATATATATATATATATATATATATATATATATATATATATATATATATATATATATATATATATATATATATATATATATATATATATATATATATATATATATATATATATATATATATATATATATATATATATATATATATATATATATATATATATATATATATATATATATATATATATATATATATATATATATATATATATATATATATATATATATATATATATATATATATATATATATATATATATATATATATATATATATATATATATATATATATATATATATATATATATATATATATATATATATATATATATATATATATATATATATATATATATATATATATATATATATATATATATATATATATATATATATATATATATATATATATATATATATATATATATATATATATATATATATATATATATATATATATATATATATATATATATATATATATATATATATATATATATATATATATATATATATATATATATATATATATATATATATATATATATATATATATATATATATATATATATATATATATATATATATATATATATATATATATATATATATATATATATATATATATATATATATATATATATATATATATATATATATATATATATATATATATATATATATATATATATATATATATATATATATATATATATATATATATATATATATATATATATATATATATATATATATATATATATATATATATATATATATATATATATATATATATATATATATATATATATATATATATATATATATATATATATATATATATATATATATATATATATATATATATATATATATATATATATATATATATATATATATATATATATATATATATATATATATATATATATATATATATATATATATATATATATATATATATATATATATATATATATATATATATATATATATATATATATATATATATATATATATATATATATATATATATATATATATATATATATATATATATATATATATATATATATATATATATATATATATATATATATATATATATATATATATATATATATATATATATATATATATATATATATATATATATATATATATATATATATATATATATATATATATATATATATATATATATATATATATATATATATATATATATATATATATATATATATATATATATATATATATATATATATATATATATATATATATATATATATATATATATATATATATATATATATATATATATATATATATATATATATATATATATATATATATATATATATATATATATATATATATATATATATATATATATATATATATATATATATATATATATATATATATATATATATATATATATATATATATATATATATATATATATATATATATATATATATATATATATATATATATATATATATATATATATATATATATATATATATATATATATATATATATATATATATATATATATATATATATATATATATATATATATATATATATATATATATATATATATATATATATATATATATATATATATATATATATATATATATATATATATATATATATATATATATATATATATATATATATATATATATATATATATATATATATATATATATATATATATATATATATATATATATATATATATATATATATATATATATATATATATATATATATATATATATATATATATATATATATATATATATATATATATATATATATATATATATATATATATATATATATATATATATATATATATATATATATATATATATATATATATATATATATATATATATATATATATATATATATATATATATATATATATATATATATATATATATATATATATATATATATATATATATATATATATATATATATATATATATATATATATATATATATATATATATATATATATATATATATATATATATATATATATATATATATATATATATATATATATATATATATATATATATATATATATATATATATATATATATATATATATATATATATATATATATATATATATATATATATATATATATATATATATATATATATATATATATATATATATATATATATATATATATATATATATATATATATATATATATATATATATATATATATATATATATATATATATATATATATATATATATATATATATATATATATATATATATATATATATATATATATATATATATATATATATATATATATATATATATATATATATATATATATATATATATATATATATATATATATATATATATATATATATATATATATATATATATATATATATATATATATATATATATATATATATATATATATATATATATATATATATATATATATATATATATATATATATATATATATATATATATATATATATATATATATATATATATATATATATATATATATATATATATATATATATATATATATATATATATATATATATATATATATATATATATATATATATATATATATATATATATATATATATATATATATATATATATATATATATATATATATATATATATATATATATATATATATATATATATATATATATATATATATATATATATATATATATATATATATATATATATATATATATATATATATATATATATATATATATATATATATATATATATATATATATATATTGAGAAGTGGGATATACCTTAGATGCTGTAGGTGTGGCATACATAAGTAGGTGGGACTGCTTGTGTGGGTATATTGAGCTCTGCAGTGACAATCAGCATACCTGGTTGTCACCAGTCTCGCTGATTGGAGCCGATAAATAACAATAAGTACAACAAAAAATAAGGAGATTCAGATTTACTGGAACATTGCAGTTTTTTGTTTGCACCCACAAAGGTAAAAGAAAAAGCTGTCATGTGGAAGTTTAGTAAATGGCCAGTGTCATACCATTTGTTTAGTTAAATCACCCCCATATATAATGAATCGTCTGTAGAGGAAATGTCCTCAGCAAATCAGATTCTAGCTTTCAGTTTCTAATTTTTTTTAGATAATTACCAGATTTGTTACTACAGTTAAAATTGATGTGCTACTTTCTAAATATTTGAACAAAAAAGTGGAAAGAGCGCTGATATGATGATAATAAAAATGTATTATTTATTCCAGAAAATGCAATTATAAAATGTAAAGAATTTAAAAGCTATAAAACACAATTCCCCAAAAAATGGAAAATAACACTTAAAACAACCTAAGACCGAACACTCACATATAGTTATAATAATGTCAACTTCCGTTCCTTTTTTCTTATATTATTATGTGGTGTTTAGGAGTTTGATAATGCTTATAATCCAAACAATTAATAGATAAGCAGTACAATAGTGTAGTGTTGACTGCAAATTTACAAGGCAACTAAGTATGCAGGAAAGGATAAAATGATTGACAAACATAAAACTAAAAATAGTTATATCAAATGTAAGCCCAATTTCCATTTTCTGGAAGAAATTTTTATTATGATAATCCCAGCGTTCTTTCCACTTCTTCTATTTATGTTTTTGAGGAAAAGTTACTCCCCGATTCTAAGAGCTGCAGTTTAGAGATAATAGTTGCAATCATTCCATCTATCTAATTGTAATACTGTAAGAGCCCGCCTACTGGAATATATATATATAATTTTATATTATTTATATCTGGCATGGTAGATATTCCAAGCATCCCTTCCTTTCTGGGAGTCCTTACAGACTTTCATCTTCTTGCTTTTCTAAATATTTCCCCAGTCTGTGATGGTTGGGGTATTAATCCCACCTATCTGCAGCATATAGGGCCACTGCAATATCTTACGATTGATACCTTTTCCAATAGTGCACTGTACACTGCTTCCCAGTCTCTTGTCACTGGTTAGTTTGTTTTTCCCCTTTGAACTAAACATATAATTTTTTTATCTCATGTTCCTTAATTTTAGATTCATTGGAACTGAATCCAGTCTTAATATAAGGAGCAGGTAGGAAAGGGATGGCTCCTTCTCTTCCCACTCTCCTCCCTTTCTATTTATCTTAATATAAGGAGCAGTTGCTAGAATTAAACACCCGCTTTTGGTAAGTTGTGCATGTAAAAGTGTCACATAACCAGAATCCAGAGTTCAGAGCGGAAAGTGGAAGCGCTCCAGCTATGTGGGTGGGAACAGTATTAAAATATTACAGTAAAGGCGTACTAAGCGCCCTCTATATTATCCAGACTTCATCGTTGTTAATATCTGAAGCTTGGACAGTGCAAAAGTTAAAAATTTAGGAAGACTGGATCGTAGGATCCTATGAGTGACAGGAGTGGTTCTCCCCAGAGAGCTATAGACGCAGTGTGGAACTAACCCATAAACATTAATATGGTTTATGCTGATTTTACCTCTTTATATACAGTAAACTGACTTGATTTTTCAAGTTTAAAGAAATCAACAGCCACAATCTCAAAAAAGCATATTAATGAACTTTAGCTTGTTATGAATAAATGAAAAAATGGAACAGGATCAGCACAATAATCCCTTCCCTCAATAAACAACAAATAACTTGAGTTTCTAGCATCACCAGAGTAGTGATCAATTTTATTTAATAGAAAATATTGAAATACACGTGGGCTGAAGAGGTTTGCATTTAATGGGTAAAAAAAGTCACTACATAGTATCATTTATGTTGTAATATATGCTCTAAGTATATGATGGTGTGGTGATAAATAGGAAAAGTGTGTGAAATATAGAAAATATAAACACCCCTATGACTTTAGGAACACATTCTGACATTTACCAAATCTTTAAGTCTTATCATATATCAATCTATATCCTTTGTTTGGCCATTAAATTAAAAGGCACATTCAGAAACATTACATATAGGTATTTCTAATAAATGATGAAAATTGCTCATTTGGTGCTTAATCCACAAGTCTACAGCAGCTAAGTTAACTCACGTCCGCTTTACCTTATGGGCACTGCCTTGATATTTCACAGTACTAACATGAAGTGTCATAGTTACATGATATTTCAACTATTACTGGCACAAAAAGCCTTTGCAGAACATTATAAAGCAAAATATCCTACATTTCTGCACTTCAGATACTGATGTAATTTCATGTATCTTTCTATGTATATGAAAGCAAGACAATACATTTTCAGAAGCAAACTAGTACCTTCTTTTGATTGGTAAAAATACATTCAGAAAGGTCATGGGCACATAATAACAAAGGAAACAATTCAAAGCAGAAAAGAAGAAACATATTTTAGAACAACTTAAATTATCCTAGTTTGTTTCTAAAGTGCAAACAAAAGCACTCCTGAGAAAGTGTTTTTACATAACCTAACAAAATGGCTGACAGTATGATGCATTTGTCTACTCAAATGCATCATGGGACAGCATTTCTAATGCAGGAAGCAGAGACTTCATGTAACACTCTGGAAATGTTTCCACTATAAGTACATTATTAATGCTTCCTCCCATATACTTGGGTCCTGGAATATTCTAAATGTGATAGAGCCAGTGGACACAGTGGTGCATTAACTGTTCGATTATCCAAGAAATTAGTGTAGAGATTCACAGAAAAATGATCATTGTTCCTCAGAAGTTTTTGTCCCATCCTGATAGCTCATCTGGTGGATCTTCAGCTTCAGGGAGAAAGCTGTCGAAATAGCTATGATCTGTGATTCCCTTAATCTATATAAAAAAAAAGCATATAGATGGTGATTACTATTAGTAATACAAAATATTATTATAATATTGAGAATTTGCACATATTGAACATGAGTTTTAAAATCTGTAATGGAATGAGTTGTTGCTTGGAATACTTCTTTGTTTCCCAGTTTATCCCAGCTAATTTTATTAATTATGGACTGAATCTAGACTCGCCATATATGATGGGAATGGAAAATGTCTGCAAATGGTAAGCATGTATGCACACATACAAAGTTTCTAACACGGAGCTGGAACCACAGCCACATAACTGACAATAATACACAAGATAAACATAGTTGCGTTTAGGGAAGGCTATTTAGCATTTGTGAGCAAAAAATCAAAGAGTTAATTCTATTCCCTGCAACATAAACAAACATAAATCAGCTTAGTAATTAGCCAGATAATTGACTGATTATCTGAATTTTCCCATAGTACGAGTTGCATTCAAGTTCTAAGGTCTCCTATTTTTTTTCTGGAGAATGGGAGCAGGTAGAACTTGGGGTATGTTTTAAATGATGCAGGCATCTTTACATGGCACCATCTGGTTCAAAGAATGCACGTGGCACCACCTCGTTATAAACACTAAAAATTGCAATGTTTACTTCCAGGAATAGCGTGTTATCATCCATTTTCTCCATCTTTGCTGAGTGTTTCCTCTGAGTGAAACATGTGGAGAAGATGTCATGGATGTGAAAGATGTATGTTCATTGATGCGAAAGTTCGAAGAAGGTTGAACATCATGCAAGAATGAACTGAAGCAACCACGACCACGCAGCAGTTGATCTTGCAATATGATCGTACAGGTGAAAGAAGTTATGCAGGTCCGCCGACTGACTATGGAAGAGGCCACTTCCAAACTCAAACTGTATTTCTGCAGGTTCTGAAAATGCGAATGCTGACTGAAGAACACAAGGCTGCATGCGTGCAAATGAATCAAGTGGTTTTGAGGTGTGATAACAACATGAATGGTGCTTTCCTGCTACCAACTGTCACCATGGACAAGACATGGATTCAATTCTGAAACAAATCAGCAGACAGTGTATTGGTAACACAGTTATTCACCGCCACCAAAAAAAAATAGGGTTACTGCCAGGGCCAAGAAAACAATGGCGGCCATGTTTTGTGACAATGAGGGTGTCATTCTCACCCACTGCATAACCAACGGTACAATGGTAATGTTGTGAAAATGTATGCGGTTAGAGAAGTGACAGTAGTTTCAGCTCTCTCCTGTATATGCTTTTCAGGAAATAAAATGGGAGACCTTAGAACTTGAATGCACCTCGTATGTGTCTTTACCTGAGACTCTGCATCCCTTGTATTGCTATTTTTTCAGAGGAGCTTTAAGTTATTGCAAAGCAAAGTGCTGCTCTCTATTGACTTTTATCATTGAGGTAAAACATGTAAATATTGCCACTTTATTTTAAATAGGATAAACATTGAAGAATTATTTTAACATAATAAAATTATGATTTATTGACAAAGCAGAATTATTTTTTATCATTTTTAATCCACTGAATAATTTTGGGTAATTTTCCTGATAGGATACGTCAGGGTGTAAAGACAGAACCTACCTCTCTTTTCAGGGGCGAGGTTAGTTTGCGATTACGCAGTCCTTCCCAATTAAAGCCTTGGAACCACCTGTAAATGATAAAAGGTTACTATTGTTATAGGTGTGATAACGGCCTCAAGTACTGCCCCCCTTCCTGGCAACACTAGTTTACTAGTGTTGCTAGGGACAGGGATGGACTTGATAACGCATATTGCGTCATCAAGCCCCACCCCCATCACTATGAAACCCCAAAAGGGGTAATTGATAGTCATGGGGTGGGGCTTAATGGCACAATTTGCATAAATTGCACTATTAAGCCCCGCCCCCTGGATGCATCTTTGGCTTTTAAAAGTCGGCAACCCTGTACTATAGTCTGCAGATTGGAGCAGATTGTCATTACATGTACACAAACAGTGGATAAACACACAGACACACACTGACAGAAGAATGAATTCACAAAGTTGCTCCATTAGTTCTCTAGGAAACTCCAACATCATCTCACCAGTTTAGTTATTATTTAGAATAACATGACAGTGGAAAAAAAAGAAGGAAGGATATTAACAAACAGGTAATTGTCTAAATAAATACAGGATGTATACAGGAGTATTGATTTCCTCACAAAATAGCGGCTTCTATAATGTGTAGGTTACAGGTGCCCTTTAATGTGCTGAAAATCAGTTATCAATTTATCCTGCATGACAGGAGACAGAAATACACCCAATTACTGTGCTGGTAGAAAGTGGAAGACTGTATATTATGTAAGTTTCTAAGTTTACAAGTTTAATAAAATGGATTCCTTACAATCTCATTTATTTGATTTATGTCACGTAAGACCGCAGTGCCAACATTATTAAGTCCAGCATATTGTTACTGGGACCAATTATAGCACATTCCATTATAGAATGATTTTAGAAAAGACTGTTACTGTCAGTACTTGTTTTTTTATGTATGTGTATTTCTGCTCATAATGAACATAAATAATATATGACAATTCAAAAGTCCATTGCCGCTACGGTCGTAAATGCTTTTGCAGAAGACTACTGATAATGCATCGCCGTGCAATACCAAGTTCCGTGTGTGCAAGGGGAATACATTCCCCTAACATGTACGGGATTTACGTGCTTTGGACCCTACCTCAAATGTTACGCACCAGCTCCACTGAAAATGGTAATGGTAATAAAGGATTCTACATAAGGGCTTAAACAAGCCATTAATGTATAATTAGCATACCTACCCCTGTCCACCATGCATACACGCTGTACACATGGTGGGTCATGTCACCCCGCTGTCAGAAGGGCTTCCATCGTGGAAGCCTGGATCATGAGGTCTCCAATCTGGACTGGAAGCCTTTACATAATGCACAAACAGTAGTGAAATATACCCACATGTTGTAATTTCAGCCCATAAGGTGAATCAAGACATCCGATTTTTGTGAAATCCTTAGAAAAGATTTTGGAGAAGTTCACTAGCTCTAGCCAATTGGCTGCACAGTGTGCGGAACCTGTCTTTTATGGTAGCCAGTAGCTTATAGAAACACTCCTTCTTCTAGTAATTTTACATAAGAAAAGAAAAAACTTGGCTAAGCACAGGGCCGGCACAATGTGGTAAATGAGGTAAGTGCTGCGAGGCTGTAGAGGCTGTGCACAAATTGAGGTGCAGGTTCCAGACCACAGATGAGGTCTGGTCATCCTGTCATAAAGGATCCAAGTGTATCGACCTTTTTAGGGGTTCTCATTCGCAGCCTGCCAATAGAAGCCTGACTCTGGCAAGAGCAGCTGTGCAGGGCATGAGAGATAGGCTGTGATTGGCTGCTGCTTTGTTAGGTATAATTTCAAAGGTGCGTAATTTCATTGTGGCACTCAGTGACAAGCAGCAGGTTAGAGGGAAATGCCATAAGTTTGCTAAACTTTAGCTGTTCTTCACTGAACAGCTTCAGTCTGCAATAATCACCAATTGTCAGAAATGACACACCACAAGAGTAAAACTCACTCTTGCAAGTTTTTCATCTGACCTCCAGCCAGCTGCATGCTAAGGACATGCAGGGTTGCTGACTTTTAAAAGCTTCCCTTCAGGAGATCCTGGGGGGAAGCCATACATGCATGCATGATGACACGATTTATGCAAATCGCAGTATTAAGCCCCGCTCCTTAACTGTTAATTACACGTTTTGGGGTTTAATAATGATGGGGGTGGGGCTTGATGACGCAATTTGCGTCATCAAGTCCCTCCCTTTCCCCAGCAACACTAGTATACTAGTGTTGCCAGGCAAGGGGGCAGGACATGAGGCCGTGGTTTCATGGAAACCACGAGCCTCAAGTCACTTGCGGGAGATTTGCAGGTTCTCCTGAGATACCGGGAGAACTGGCCGAATTCTGCAGTCTCCTTGGCATTCCGGGAGAGTCGGCAACCCTGTGCTACCGCTCCTCCACTCCTTACTTCTGATAAGACTTTTTTTTTTTTTCTTTTAATGCTTTTAAAATGAAGCCCTAAAGTTTTGAACAGTGAATTCTGGCAGAATATGCCTTGGCTAATAAAAGTTTAAAGATAGGTCACACATAAAGCAGTATGCTTTTAGTTTTCAATTTCCCAGTAAATTAACAATTATTTCATTTGTGGAGGGGAATGGAGGCCTCAAAACATGCATTGCGTTTCCATGGATACAGATGATCCTTTTCTAGCTTCCTGGTTTCTCTGTATTTGTGCTGTGTATTCTTTTCTTTAGAAATGCGTGTTCTTTTAAAAAAATATTTGTTTTACAATATTTAAAACAATGACAGTAAGTGAGATAAACATTTTATTAATTTATTTTTAAATATAGTATCATGTCTAAATGCAATGGCTTTTAAATTACTTTTATCATCATTCCTCTGTAATGAGAAAATACTTTCTCCACTTTCCAAATCGGTAAAAATGTAGAAGCAGGAGCAAGGAGTCACTCATAAGGCTATGAGTTAGTGTTCAAAGCCTGATCGGTCATTTATTAATATAATCCCCATTGTTTCATTGGAAAATAATTTTCATCAGGGTACAAGGTGCAATTGTTGCTCGTGGTGCTTTCCTCAGTAGGAGTATATAGATAGTATTGGAAGCACTCTATAGACTTGTTTCAAAGTGAAAATAAAGTGTTGCTTTATTCCATAGTGACGGTACATAGTGGTTATCAACTCACAATAGTTCGAAGTTTCAATCGCCCGAATGACAATGTTCATCAGGGAGTGAGGTCCTTTGAACGATTGAAACGCCGAACTATAATCACTGTGTAGCACTACTGTGGAATAAAGCAACACTTTATTTTCACTTTCAAAGAAGGCTCTAGAGTACTTACACTATCCCTACAATATATATATATATACACACACTGTAAACAGACGCTGCTCACAAAGGGTTGCTGAAGCAGATTGCTGTTCTTTATTTCATGGTTATCTATACAGCAGTTAGTAAAGTCCAAAGTACAAACAGCAGTATTTACAATCTCAGCTTCCTCTTTGGTTTCTTGCCACTAAATATCTATATATTTATAATGTATTTTATTATGCACTATGCTGTCCATCCCTACTCTGTATGTCTGTACTGTGTGTGGGTCCCCACTAAGAACAACCCTATTTCGATGAGGCATAGCAATCAACCCCCGGAGCACCGAAAACGGTGCTCCGATAGGTAAGTCTAAAAACTGACCCCAACCCCTTCCCCTAATTCTGACCCTAACCCTCCCCTTCTATTACCCTAACCCTACCCCTCCCTTCCGCACAGCCTGACCATAACCCTCCCTTCTCCTTAGCCTCACCCTAATACTCCCTTCTCTATAGTCTAACCCTAAGACCCCTTTCCCCGCAGTCTGACCCTAACCCTCCTTTTCTATTGCCCTAACCCTCCCTTCCTAAGAGCCTAACCCTAACACCCCCCTAACACAAAAAGTCCCTGGAGAGGTTACTAATTGTTTCTCAGCTGTCAGCGGCGGGTCTGCGGCAGATGTGGCAAAAATTAATGGGTGAGTATGCCGATCGGTATACTCACCCATTCATAAAATAAATCTAAAATGGCTGCCATTCAATATAGAGACAGCCAAAAAGCAACTTTCGGCTTTCTCTATTTCTAAAGGCAGCCCATCGGAGCGGGGACTCCCACCGGTCTGTACTGTATTTTGTTGTATTTTGTATGGCTCTGCGGATACCTTGTGGCGCCTTATAAATAAATGATAATAATTAATATAATTAAATATAAGCTGGCGTCGGTCGCCAGACCCACAGCACAAACCATCTATTAAGGTCTCCTCCCTATCTCTAACTAAGTGGGTCTTCCCCCTGTGTGCTCTGTGAAATGTGTGGAGGCCTAACTTAGCAACGTTACAAATATCTCTCATTCTCATCCGTATATACACACACACAACGACTAAAAACAATACTCTGCTCTAGTTAAACCTACTGTAAGTTATATACACAAGTACACACAAGGATTTTGGGCCGTATTCAGAGATCCGTTTTCACAGCGATTTCCGTGCGCATTTTTAGGTACGTTTCAACTGCGTAACTTTATTTACGTAGTTCACGTAGACTATACGTGCGGAAGTGATTCACGGACGGACTTGTGAATCGCATGTGGGTAAATACGCACGGATCTCCCATGTAAAAATACGCACGAGAGAATTTAAATAAAATGGGCAGGGGGAGGCATTTTAATGAAGGAGTGTGGGCGACGTGTGGGCGCGGTTAGTTAGATACGCACGTACGGAACTACTCGACGCACAGAAATGCCCACATAAAGATAAGGCTGGTCGATGCACTTGTAAGTCACAGAAAACCTGTCCATGTGAGGGGAGCGTCAGGGGTGTTGCCTTGCTACGTCTGTGCGTATAATTGCGAACTTTTCTCGAACAGGTCTCTGAATATGTTTGTTTGTATATTTGCTCTTATAGTATTATTAATATTCAGTTAGTTTCCAGTCTCTTGCACTTATCATACACAATTAATAAAAATACATGAATAGGGAATTTTCCGTTATCTACAAGTCCTGCGGAGTGTGTGTGTTTTGCAGGGGAGTGCCGGCAACCCTTAAACGCAATACAAGTGCTTTAGTGACTGTATTCACAATTAAATGAATCTTTTATAAAACATGTCCTGTTGGGCTGGATCCAAACTTAAGTAAGTGCTTGAAACTAGTTACTCGTGGGTTAAACCATGTTGATTGCAGGGGAGTCATATTTAATCTGTTGCAAACAGTATTAGAGTAGAGAGGTGATGTTTCCTATCCCAAGTATAAATAACAGTGTAAAAGTAAAGCTGGTCAGTATCTGTGTGCAGTAAGCAATTCAAAGATATATCCCTGCATGCAAAGAATACAATTTCCTTGACTCCCCCTGCAATCAACATGGTTTAGCCCAGGAGTAACTAATTTCAAGCACTTAAGTCTGGATCCAGCCCCTTGTGTGCAAGCACAGTGTCATCATAATATGGTTGCGTCTTCAATTCTGGGTAAATTAGCACTAGAAAATAGATTTTAATAATGGAAAGGGATAAACATTTCAACTACAAGTGCTTTAATATAGTCATATTTACGAAAATAAAAGAAGGGCACTGAGAACCTCAAATTTTTGCATTGATATGTTCACATATATACCCAATACTAGAATTGGTTCTGGGTTTTAGTGCATTACAGTACCAAAGAGGTGGACTTACAAACATTTCACTGCTTTTAGTCACTTGTTTTTCTGTATACTTTTTGGCAAGCAAAATGACCATTTCAAGTAGATGGGTTCACCATTTTCTGCGATTTCTGCAAATTAAAATTTGCTTGCTTTTTATGCAGTCATTAGCAAACAATTTTTAATGGCACACATTTTTTTACAGTACATAAAAAATATATTATTTTTACACAGGTTTTTTTTTTTTTGCATATGGAGTAACTTAAACAGAGATTTTAATTTTGTTACCCAGTGATATTTCCATGCAAGTTTATAAAGGTAAATTATTGCCTGGTTTATGAGATGGACCAGTGGTTTTTCAATGCACAAAAGGCATTAAGCTCTGTGGTGGAATTTAATATTCTCATTGTGATTGTGTTTGTTTATTCCATGCACATAAGATTCAGAATGCACACAGTAATACGTTCTTTGATGTGAATTTTGATGTGTTATATTAAAATGCCTAATCATAATAGGCATGCAAAACAAGCAGTATTACTCACTGGGGTGTGTTCCAAATTACAAGCACACTAATTCATGTGCAACTGCATAAATGAGGTACAATATACTACATTTCTGGAAATGTTGCTTCATAAATAACAAAAACTAAGGTTCATTTAATTACCACAAAGCCTGTTACATCTTTGATGATTTGGCAGTTGTACATGTTTGTCTGTAATGTTTTAGTGCACCTCTGTGTAAGTGCAGTCTGTTCTGCTAGATGAGAAAAGTGCTGGACAGTAGAATTGCCTTTGCTCAGAGGCAAAACTAGTGAGTCATGGGCCCAGGTGCAAATATATGCTTTGTGGCCCCCCCTCCCCCATCATGACTTACAAGACATTTCCCCATTATTTGCCTCCAGTCCCCTCAGTATCTCCCATCATGTGCCTCCTGCCCCCCTCAATATTCCCTAATATGTGCCTCCAGCCACCCTCAGTATCTCCCATCATGTGCCTCCAGTCCCCCTCAGTATTCCCCATTATTTGCCTCCAGCACCCCTCAGTATCTCTCATTATGTGTCTCTAGTCCCCCTCAGTATTCCTCATTATGGGCCGGATTCACAGCTGCGTGTTGTGTGCCGATACGTCTGTAATTTACGCAAAACGCTACGTAGATAGCGTACAATAGTTACTATTCATGCGTAGTAACTAGTCGGTAAATTATGGACGTATAGGGCACACAACACGCAGTTGTGAATCCGCCCCAATGTGCCTCCAGCCCCTTCAGTATTCCCCATTATGTGCTTCCAGTCCCCCTCAGTATTCCCCATTATTTGCCTCCAGCCCCCCCCCAGTATCCCCATCATGTGCCTCCAGCCCCCCTCAGTATTCCCCATTATGTGCCTCCAGCCTCCGTCAGTATCTCCCATTATGTGCCTTCAGTCCCTTCAGTATTCCTCATTATGTGCCTCCAGCTCCCCTCAGCATTCCCCATTATATGCCTTCAGCCCCCCCTATGCGGCAGCTCATACAAGAACCTCCTGTAGGAGCGCCACCAGACTTCATAGCGGGGAGACCGCGTCGGCTCTGAATCCACACACAGAGCTGGGGCCCATGAAAATAATGGGGCCCACAACCGCTACCGCTGATGCTGTGGCTGCTGTGGGCCCCATTATCTCCATGGGCCCCGGTGCCATGCACCACTTGCACCGCCGGTAGTTCTGCATCTGCCTTTGCTGTTTATTCTTTTATTTGTATTAAAATCAATTTATTACCTTGTAATTTACCTAAAAAAACTAGTTTAAAGGTGATAAATGCAACAAATTATCATTATAAGAACAACCTCCAGGACCAGGTGCCTAAGAATCAAAGGTCTTTTCCAGAAAGGTAAATTCTAATTCCCATTTTATGAAAGATTCTCTCCAACTGTGTCCAGAGTAGGTATTCATTTACACTGAGCTGACTTTTTTATGCTGTTTATCAAGAAAGGGATGCCTTGAGCAAATGTGATATATTTGCAAGAACATAATGGACAAGAGAGTATCTCTGTGTATTTATAACGTCTTTGGACCTGATTCACACTTAAGAGTAAATTTGCAAACTTACCTAAATATACGCACGCGAAAAATCCACAATACCGATTCCCAGAAAAGAAAGAAACCGATTAATTACTACCCCTGTGCCGGTAGGGCAATGTAAACAATGTAAGTCTTTCCTGCGTATAATTATGTACGCATGTACTTTATTAGCTGTGAATCAGTCGTGCGTAAAGGTGCTTTAAATTTCTTATGATTCAAAAATACGTAACTATGCACTGATTACGCTTTGGAACTTTTTTTTTCTTTTTTTTTTAAATAAAAACAGCTTATTCTCTCATTAACATATGTAAACAAAAGTAACCAATAAAAATACAACTTGAAATAAGAAAAATGATGACATACTTTATAACACACATAAATGCATACTGCATGAAGTTAGAAATACAATGATCCACAAAATAAAGAGACGTACATAAAACATTTGAAAAATAAAAACAACACAAACAAGGATTACAGTTAAATATAAGTAAATGTAATGGTGTTTGTTCATAAAATTAAAAGTAAAAATAAAAAAACCTTCATAAACTTTTAACCAAATAACCTCTCCAATTAATCTGCACAGGTTCCGGAACTATACCCCATTCATATATTCAGAACAATAGGGGTGTGCTACTCAGTGGTATAATAATATAGCAAGGAAAAACTAGGAGGGGAAAACCACAAGAAAGAAACCACATTATACGGTGTGCCAGTTCCAAAAAACATTGAATGTTTTTTGGAACTGGTGCACTGTATAATGTGGTTTTTCCCTCTATTGAGGAGTGTTTTCCACTAGTTTTTCCTTGCCACATATATAATGTTAAAGTCCTACACTTTACAGTTCTTCAAGTTACGAGTGGTCGAGGGCTACCTTAACTTATCCTGTATGTATGTTAGTTTATGCAAAGTACTCCTACTTGTGAATCAGTACTAACTCTGTTGACACGCCCATACTGTACATTAGTAGCCCGTGTGCTGCTCATTTGCATTAAGAGTCTTGCCCCTCTAGCCATACATGTGGGACTCATTCTATGCCAATGTGTGCATCAGTCCTAAGTCTGACGTCCGTGTTTGTGAATCAGTCGTCATGGTTTACGTGCATATATTTGGGTTCTGGGCATGTGCAATTTATCTGAACGTAAAAATACGCATGTAGATTCTACACTTACTTAAGTGTGAATACGGTCCTTTGTGATTAATCTTACTAGAAAAAAAAATCCAAAGGCTAATGCAGAGGTTTTAAGAGTTTAGAATCTATACACTTACTTATGTTTTCTTACATCACTGATGCCATTTTTCCGATTACCAAGTCTTTCTGCAGGATTAATCCTGGAAATTTGAGAGAAAAAAAATTGAGCATGACACAGTAAATAAAATAAAAACAACCTGATAACCAACAATGATCTGAATAATTTTATTTATTGCAGAACTATTTATGCTAACATTTTAAGAAGTACAAAAATCACAAATATGTGGTTTCTATAAGCAACCATACATCATTGGTACATGTTCCACTTATTCATATATGAACATTCAGAATGTAAAATACAAAATCACAATTTAATCACTCACTGCTTACCTAACAGTTTCCTGCATAAGTGTATTCATACTTACTTTAATTAAATACTGACTTTAAAAATTTCAAAATTACATAAATTCATTATGAATAAAACAGTGATATTAATTTAAGACCTACAATTGTATATTATTATTTTATTACCTATAATTATTAACTCTCATCTAAAAATTTGCTCCTCAATATATTGATCTCTTAACAATTCTATTAATATATCAAACCTCAGCATAACATCACCATGAAACATCGTTTAGTTATACTTCACTATATTGTCCTTATGTATTATTGTAAAGAATACTACACACACACACACACACACACACACACAAAACCTTGTGGTTTAACATGTCTGATTAAACTTTCCAAAAATAACACAAAATCAGACTTCAAAACTTTACAACTCAAACTCCAAAAAGCACTGAAATTATAACATTACGGCTGGAGCCTTAATGAACACGTTCCTTAAGCAATGCAGACAAAAGCTGTAAATCTCTGAAAAGAACAGAGAGACAGAGTGGGACATCTTCTGTGCATGGAACGATCTATAACCCCCGGTAATCAAACACAAACCTGTGTATTAGCAGCTCCATCTTTTGCAAACATTGGAAATTTCACTCCATGATTCTGTGCTGAATCTGTAGCTAACCACAGGATATGATGGTATATCATGTTTGTATTGCTTAAGGAACACATCCATTAAGGCTTCAGCCTTCACACATAATATATATATAT
>WWET01003014.1:40428-77550 GCA_011038615.1 Limnodynastes dumerilii
TAAAAAATATATATATATATATATATATATATATATATATATATATATATATATATATATCACATCCAAATGCTGTTTCCATGTCATTAATGCCACCCATGGTATTGCTGAATTTTCCATAGTAAATTAAAGAGACTTGTTTTATTGTACAATTCTCATTAAAGCATAAAATAGACATTCAACTGTCTGAAAACATGGCAATGAGTCAGACATTCTCTCTTCTTCAGTATGCTCTGAAATTCCCATGAAATTTTTGTTCCACTATGATTGCTCATTATACATACTACTATGACTCATTTTCTTAAGCTGTGTCATCTTTGTGATGCTTTTACTTCCCCGAACTAAGCAAAAATACATAAAAATATGGTTAAGGCTACCAACAGCAACTTTAACCAAGTGCTCTAATATCTCAAACTCTAATTAATTGTTATGGTCAGTGGTGTTATACACAGTATGACATAGCTTTAAGATGGGTAAATAATAATCATTGCAACGTTTAATAACAATCCTGCTTTATAGCAAACGATGACCTTCAATAACCAATTATATTTTCCTTAAACACATACATTTGGAAAATTACAAGCTATTACTTAAAAATGCAAGATATTATGGCCATCTTTGGGGTGAACCTTCACCTTTTTGCCCTTTATATATATGATCTATTTATTGTTTGGTGACATGTTAATCACCGAAATTAGCAGTTTTTGGATTTTTAAGCTGAAAGTACTACACAGCAGAAAGGCAAACACAAGGTTTTCTGAGATATTACAGCCTTTATAAAATCTCTCAACATCTCATCAGTCATTTCCATTAACTTCAATTAATAAGGACAGCTAGTCAAAAATTACAAAGACATAAAGCTCATGATTGGTGGTAACAATTCATTAATTTAACCTTGGAAACAACAGAGGGCATACACAACTTATTGATGTTATTTGCAAATATTCTAAACATGTTAAATGATACATGAGAACCTCAGAATGATTATTGTTGAAATATGTACAACAGACTTTGGGTTTATTCATATGCATGTAGTTACCGTGGAGGGTCAGCAGATGGCAATATATCCAGATGCATGTGTATTGTTAGTCTGCTATGTATTAATGTACTTGTTTGTACTTACTTTTCTCTCTGTGTGTTCTAGAAACTTCCAAGAAGAACTAAGATTAGCCATGTAGCTTGTATTACTGACATGTTCTATATAAGAAGCTGTTACTGAAAGCTGATGTTTGTTATCCATGTATTGATCCTGTTACCCAGTACTATATAAAGAAGTTATATCTTTCAAGACTTGTTCTGACTGATTATAAGGTCACTCCTGTGAAGATCTTTTCTTCTGTATAAGAGCTTCCATTGCACACCTATGGTACATCCATCGCTGTATGCCAACAATTATATGGCATTGTGGCAATACCAAATAAATGGTTCCAACACAGTTGTAACTAAACAGACTGCTTGGTGTGGTAGAGAGCACTCGTCTCTTGAATATAAGTTTCTGTTTTTAAAAAAAGGAATAATATTAAGTTTAAGAACACTCACACCTTTGAAGCATCCTCCACTTCAAAAAATTCAGAGACATCAAAAATGGAATTGTTTAGCATTTCTGACAAGCAAATGCAGAGTTTCTAAGAAAAAACATAGAGAATTGTGTTTCTAGGCACTGACTAAGGATACACTTGTGTTAACATAACATGCATATATTAATATCTATGAGCCGCACATAAATAGAGGAGGGAACCCCTATCTGAATGTCAATCAATCCCTATAAGGTAGGCAAATTCATCTCTTGGTATTCTCTAAAATAGAAATAAATGAGGCAATCTTAACGAACAAATAAACTTTACTATTAAAACTGAACTGAACAAATTTAAACAAATAAAATCAAATGGAAAACGCCCTTTAAATACCGGGTCTCTCTCCCAGGGGAGGATGGAACAAGCAGAATTCTCCTGACTAGTGCTGAGGAGCCTGGGCAATGAAGATGGTAAATGTGGTCCTATCGAGGAGAACACGGTTCGGAGCCGGGGAGCTGGAGCCACACTGTGGGATGTTTTCTATATGATTTTATTTGTTTATATTTATTGCTTCAGTTTTAATAGTAAAGTTTATTTGTTCATTAAGATTGCCTCATTTGTCTCTATTTCAGAGAATACCAAGAGATCAAGTTGTCTACATAATATGGATTGATTGACATTCAGATAGGGGTTCCCACCCCATTGCTTATTCCTATTTATTTGTTGCTCATAGATATTAATATATGCATGTTATGTTAACACAAGTGTATCCTTAGTCAGTGCCTAGAAACACATTTGTCTTTGTTTTTTCAACTTTATAGTTTGGGAACTCTTTTAATGTGTTTTTAGGAAGCCAACTTCTTTTTAGTGCTTTTACTGGTTATATTATTTTACTATATTTACTGCTTCTAAGAAACTTAACCACATCCATACTTACATGTTGGCCAACCTCTAGCTTGGAACCTCTCAATACCAAACTACTGCCTTATTAATGGTGAAAAACAAATAAAAAAAATTTTTTTATATTTATATTTGACAATGTAAAAATACAACTGAACTGAAAATGCCGACATGCATATTTTAAGCACTTAAATGTTGTTAGCTAACATATAAATTTCAATTTATTATAGTTGCAATCATTGTTGCTTGCTGATGTTGTATTTGGCAGTGAGCTATGAATGATTAATGTATTCTTACACAGTATGGATTATGTTTAAGGTATCACTGCAACATTTTTCCTTGACCTTGTAATAATGAACAGCTATTAACTGTACTTTGAAGTTGTATGCTCTATATGTAGAGAGGAAACACAATAACGTATTTTATGCCAGCAAGTGTATTCTAGGCATGAGATGAAAGCCTTACTGTCCATTTCTTCTTCAAGGACCTGAGATCCATAAAGAGGCCGTATATTGTAAAATAAAAAAATAAACAATAGAGGACAGAATTCAGGGACTTAAAGAAGGGAAAAATTGTTATTTCAGTGAGAAAGAAAAATCTGTCCTACGTCAGACCGCATGGATCTTTATGGCTGTTTTAAAGATAAAGCCTAATGCTGGCATTTGCTTCTTCAAAGAGTGTGTTACTAATGGAGAGAATGCTCGCAAAGGTCCCTGGAGTGGCTGCATCACTTACCGCACTGCTTTTAAAACACTCTCCATGGGGAGAATAAAACTGTTTTTAACTGACTAAATTTTTTAAAAAGCATTTCTAAAAAAAATATAATATTTGAAGAGGAAAAAAGGGTTATGGTAAAAAGGTTGAAACTATAGACTCTTAATGGATTAACTTGGATGTAATTCACAGACAAAGTAAGCAAGGGCATCAACAAGTCCCCTCATAGGACGAGCAGCCTGTGTCCCCCTCCATCTGGTGCATGTGCAGTGCAAACGCCAATTCGTGTATATACAGAACAGTGACAGGTCATCACTCTGTGCATGCGCGATAAGCAAATGTCTACACAAAAAACAGCTGCCCAGAACGTGCCGCTATTGGAACAGACTGAACTGTTCTGCAGCCGGTCAGCCTGGTCAACTATTGGGACTTAGAATGTGCCTGACTCACCATGCTGTCACACTTGAATATAGATACACTGAAACTAAAACAATCTTCATGCACTATTCACAGCACTGAGTATGTTCTAGGAAGTTTGTCCATGTCCCTTATATGTGCAGGTGCATTATCAACATTACTATTGCTTTCACTGGTAGTTACAGTAGCAGTACAGCAGAAAAATATTAATATACTTAACTTTGAGTCAGTCCCATACATCTAATACAATGTATTAGATTATAAAAAATAGAGCTATTATTGAAATACATATGTGTAGTTCACCGGCTCAGCCTCCATTTCAAGAGGGACCTAAGTCTGACGCTTCCCCTACACCAAAGAAGCTGTTGGAGGCTGACAGCTTAAAACGTTTAGTACTCTGTGGGACCAATTCAATTGCCGGCAAAATTTTCAAAAAGATTGCGTCGGTAAAAATACGACGCCTTCGCCGGCAATTGAACGGAATAAATTCGCCAATTCATTTAATTATTTTTTTACCGCTGCACTAAAACAGCAGGCAGCGATAAAAAAATAACCAGAGAAAAAAAAAATCCTTCACTGAACGCCACAAATAACCTTTCCGTTCAGTGAAGGATTTTTTTTTTACCTATACAGCTGCTCAGCTTTCCCTGGATGGCAGGGCATGCTTCCGCATGCCCTGTCATCCATGGGCATGCTGATGCTTGTAGTTCTACAAGCATCAGCATGCACTGTCTCTGATAAGTACATTTTAGTGGATGCGCCTTGAATCAGGTCCAGTGTGTTTAAAACTTGTATTACCCTTTAATAGACTGAATTCTAATCAGCTGTATGTGAGGGTCTGTAGACCCATATTTTAACTGAGTATTACTTTGAAGTTGGTTTAAAGTAAGAAATAAGTTGTATCAGCTGTGCCCTCCACTCATAAACTATAAAAACGAGTGATATATATATATACGAGTATATATATAAGGTGCGGATTTTTATCGTTTAAAAACGGCGTATTTTTAACACAAAAAAATAATTAAATAAAAAAAAAAAAAGGGGTTAAAAATATGCCGGCGAATGATTTTTCCCTAATTGAATCGGGCCCTGTGTATGAATCCTGAGAGCTGTTTATAAATACATTGCTGAGTGCTACTGGCAACAAATTCAGCATTCATACATGTAGTACTGAGCACGTCTTCAGCTACCAGCCAGTAACAGCTTACTAAGAGCTCCTTGAGTGGGGTCCGAAATGAAATGACGACAGTCAAAATATTAATAGGGTAAAATATTGACATATGGGGCCTGATTCACATTTAAGAAGCTGCGGCTTCTTAAGTGTGTATTGGTCCGAAATTACCTACTACGCACGTAGATAAAGTAGGTGTGGTCTTTATTGGAGGCGGGGAGGTGCAATGTCCCATAAGGTACCTAAAAACGGGGAGGTGGGACGGGGGTTGGAAGAGTGAGTTTGGTGCGCATCTGCATGCACCTAACTCACTCTTAAGTGTGAATCAGGCCCATGATTATTATGTTCGTATTTGTTTTTAACATCTGTAAAGTTAATGTAATACAGGTGACTTGTAAAAAAATTCAAAAATGTTATAATATATATGTAACATATACAGAAACTAACATAGAATTCAACTGGCAGCATTTTGAACTGTCAACATTTTGACCTGCCAACATAACAACCAGCAAGGTGTGAGTACTGGGTGGGTGAGTTTCAAGAGCTCCCCTCTCCTCTGTGTCCCATAGCAGCTGCACTCCCTGCACCCCCAGTAGTTACGTCACTGTATGTATTTATCAATGGCAAGCCGAGTATTTGCTAAAGAGTGATTCTACTGTACCTTGAAAGAGAAAGCTGTTATGGATTATGCTTTATATATGCATACATGTGGATACTTAATGATATTTAAGGGAAGATATGGTATTCTAAAGACACATATTATAACTACCACATGAAAACAAGAACTATACGTAACATATAATTTATAATTTAACATTTAACACTAGTAACAGCTATGCAATGCAGCAAGCCCATCAATGAACTGTACACTATATAGAAAGTCCACCAGTGACTATTAACACAATGAAGAGAGCCCACTAGGGTTCGCTATACTGACTATATACTGGAGTACCCACCTGTGTCCACCATACACAATACAGAGAGTCCACCAAGGATCTTTATACAGATTGCAGACCAGTGACCAGACCAGACCAGTGACCACAATACACCATGCATAAAGCCAAAAAGTGACCTATACACTATGCTGAGAGACCACAAACGATCTATAGACAATAAAAAAAAGCGCACGTGACCTGCACAATACGAAGTGCAGACACTTGTTTTGTACACACAACAGAGAGTCTACTAGTGACCTATATACATTTCAAAGAGGACACCAGTGACCTATACACAAGGGACATATGTACAATACAGAGAGCCCATCTGTGACCATTATATAATACAGAGAGACCACCAGTGACTTTTATACGCCACAGTGACCCACACACACTACAGAGAGCCTACCAGTGATACCTATACCTACTATATACAATGTAGAATGTACAGCAGTGACTTATATACAACTGAGAAAGTATACCAGTGACATGTATAACACACTGTACAAAAAGTCATTTGTTTTTATTATTCTATTAAGAAAACACACTTGCAATCATTTGAAAAACATTTCATTCAATGAAGTGGTAATAAAGAAAACCAATGTAATTTGTGTTTTCCTTGGTACATAAAAAAATTCTGTGTTTTGTTCATAATATAAATTCAGTGATGTTCATTATAATATAATAAAATATAATATAATATAATATAATATATGTTACATTGGGGAGAGTTTATTTTATTTGATTTTACTCTTTAATACAATCATTACCTTACTGATTTTATACATAAAGGACCGTATTCACAGATCCGGTTTTGCATGTGGTTGTGTGCATATTTTCAGGATCGGATGAACTGCGCATGCGTAGTTACTTTTTCCACGCACATTATGTAGTATTTACGCACGTAAGTACTTTCGGCACGGACTTGTGAATCGAACTTAGGGACATATGTACGGAGGGGCGTGGTTTTTATCTGGACGGTAGAAATTACGTGAAAGTGGGCGGGGGAAGCATTTAAATGGGCATTTGAGGGCGCGGTTAGATAAATACGCATGTACGTAAGTAAAATACGTGTGTAAGTACACACGTAGGCTTAAGGGTGACCTATGGAGGCGGAAGTCACCGAAAACCCGTCTGTGTGAGGGGAGTGTCAAGGGTGTTGCTTTTGCTACGTGCGTGCGTATATTTGCGTACTTTATACACACGCATCTGTGAATACGACCCAAACAGTTTAATCCAGTAAAAACTAATTCTTGTTTGGTTTTTTTTATAATTTACCTGTTCAGACACAGACACTACAAATATACTTACTTAGACTTAGTTGTTTACCATTTTTTAATAATACATTTTAGTAATTGCTTCTGCTAAATTGTGATAATTGCAAATAATTAGATATGTATTTTTATATATATATAAAAAAAGAAATTCCAGGCTACCACAGAGAACCATAAGAAAGTCTTCAGCCAGCAAATATCAAATGGTACACTCACAAGAGTAAACATCTCTCAGGTTGTTAATGGTCCACCATTGGTGCCAGTCCTGTCAGTACTAAATGGCCAACTGGTATAACTTATCAAGTTTATTCTATGCGACAAGTGTCGTTAACTTGAAACATGTCAGATAGAGTATTGTAATGCCAGAATATACTGAAGAACAATGATACAAGACACACCCACACCACAAATTAAAAATGACATAAAAAATGTCAATAAAATTATCAGTATATAAAAAAAACAACCACTGGTGTCCAAATAAGGAAAAAAAGTACAGTTGAATTAAATATCACTGGGCTTGATCCAGAGTGCTTGAAATTAGTTACTCCTGGGCTAAACTATGTTGATTGCAGGGGGAGTCATATTTCATATGTTGCAAACAGTATTAGAGTTGAGAGGTGATGTTTCCTATCCCAAGTCTAAATAACAGTGTGATAGTAAAGCTGGTCAGTATCTGTGTGCAGTAAGCAATTCAAAGATATATCCCTAAATGCAAAGCATACAATTAACTTGACTCCCCCTACAATCAACGTGGTTGAACTCATTTTATGCACTTACTTAAGTCTGGATCCAGCCAACTGTCTCTAGTAAGGACTTTTTCTAGGACATACACAAAACACACAAAAAAAGCAATAACTATCATAACAAAATAGAAAGTTCCTGTGTGAAGCATTTCTATATCCCTTGGCTGAATTTGTATTCTTCACCTCCTCAAAGAAAGACTTTGAGGCAACCATTAACCTTTCAGTGAGACGGCATCTTGTATTTCTCCTGGGTAAAACACTTCCCTCCAGCCTTAAAACACTCTAAAACATCTAGTGATCATTACCTGCACAGCCTACGGATCAGGTCTTCAGATCGACGTCCAATGCGGTGCGGGAAGTCCACCTTCTCAATTCCCTTTAACACCATGTTGTAAATCTTGATAGGATCTGTTCCAGAGAATGGAGGACTAGCAAAAAATAAAAAAAGCTTATAATAAATTCTATGCTTCAATTTATTCTGTTCCACAAAAATGTGATTTCTATTTAATTCCTATGTAATTAAATGCTAATTTTATCTATCTAGCTGTGAGCATCTCAATATGTAGATGTGTTTTTAAAAACAGAATGCTGGAAATTGACTTTTTTCCACACAGTAGTTGTCGCACACATGGAAGGAAATGAGCTCTAGCGTATAGTAGGAAAAGGATTGTGGCGTAATGCCATAGATGACAGTGTGAAGATAACATGGTTCATTCAATTCGGCTCAGCATAAAAATACCAACATTTAGAATTTTGGGTTTTCTTAAAAACTTTATTATCAGTAGAAAATTCATCCCATTAAAATACATATATTTGTATTTACAGCAACAGCTATATAATATTAAGTATTAAATTTTTTTAAACAGGGCTTAAAGTGAGGGGGTATACATATGGTTTGCCATACTGGCAATTATATAATTGATAAGCTATAAATCTCGATTCACTTCTATTATTTCTATAATTTCATACCGCCACTTCTAATTGTACATACCGCTACTTCTAAATTTCCACTTTGACCACTGATTTTAAATATAATTGCATGCTGTGATATGTATCCTATTATGCCTTAGGCATTTATAGTATGAAAGATGTTTACCTGAACTTAGCATCAGTTTCTAATGATCAGGTCTACAGTAATTTTGTGAGATTATTTACTTGTAATCATGTTCCATTGTTATTTGTCATTTCAGCCTATTCTAGAGGCCCTGAAAAATTGGTCTCCTTGTGAAAATAACCTGGTGGAATAACAATCACTAGCTATTTGCTATTAGACCGTATTGTTGCCCAGTTTTCTGTATAACTGAGTGGAAGCTGAATAGAAGGAAGAGTAAAAAGGATTTGGATGACTCATAAGCCACTCATAAGAATTTGTTAAATCACATAGAATAATACAATTAAAGGATATGTTGTTTATCCATCCTTCATATCCTATAGCACACAACTATGTAGTCTGTGTCCATCTAGATTTGATGATATAATTGGTCAGCAGCTGGATGGCTCCAGGTTACATTTTGAAAACACAGGTCTGGATTCACAGTTACGTAGTTTTCGTCTTACGTACGTTGTTTTAAGAATTGAGCTACTATGCATGCGTAGTAGTTTATCTATGTAGCATTTCTGTATGTAGATTGCGTAAGCTTGGTCTAAATATCATCAAGGTTCTGCCCCTATAGAGTAATATTGAGGCAGAGCCCAAATGCGGTATCTGTGGTAGCTACAGTATATCTATATATATTTTGAACTAACAAAATTATAAAACTGGGATTTTCAGATATTTTAGCTTAAAAATATTTTAGTGAAATAGGCCCCAAAAAAATAAACATATTGGGCCGGATGCAGATGTAAAAGATCTAGCTAACGTATGCAAGTAAGTCAGTTGTTAATTGGTACTATGCATGAGCAGTACCAATTTTACTGCATCATGTGGCTTCGTTCCATGTGTAATTTATCCTTCGCAAGGGTGTACAAGATATGCAAGGTGACTGTGCATTTAAATCATAAAGTATGGGCTGGGTTTAGCCCTTATGTACAAACTAGTATTCCGCACAGCCTGAGTTCCAAAGGAATATTTAAGATCGGGTACTGTGCATGGATCCACCATACACACAGGGCAGAACAGAGGGAGTGTCCTGTTCTCCAACGTGTGGTATTTGGGAAAGCTAATTCCTATATGTTAGCCTCTGTTTCAGAGGTTACACACAAAATTAACTATGAAATCTGGATCCAGTCCATTAATCACAACTACAGTATTGAAACCCAGATCATTTCTTTCAGTACATGAAGTATAAATTATCTACTCATATCCTCACCTTCCTGTCAATAGTTCATAGATGAGTATTCCAAGAGACCAGTAATCTGCCCCAAAGTCATGACCTCGGTTCATGATGATCTCTGGGGCCACATACTCTGGAGTTCCACAGAATGTCCAAGTCTTTTTTCCTGGCCCAATCTTTTTTGCAAACCCAAAGTCTACCTAAAAAAAAACGAAAATAGAATTTTAAATGGCGTTACACAAATTCCAATATGGAAAACATTTTAAAATAAATTATTTAACAGTGTCATATTATTTTGATTACTATTGCCAATGTTATATTTTCTGAGGACATACTTCATTGTAGACATCAGATTGTCCATCTCTTTAAGGCCAAGGAACAACCTGGATAAACAAACTCTAAATATTACTATAAACATATGTCTTGGCTAAAAGAAAACACTAACCTAAAACAGAAAAAATTAACTTCTTACACAGAATTTATGTTAAAAAAAAATGTTTTGAACCACTTCCAGAATTATTGGTCAAGTCCAGAATTATGAGTATAACAAACCATTTTGATGTATCCCTCAGAATCAAGAAGAAGATTCTCTGGTTTAAGGTCTCTGTAGACAATTCCTCGATTGTGCAAGTAGTCAAAGGCTTCCAGAACACAACCAATACAAAATCTGGCAGTCCCTTCTTCAAAAGAGCCCCTGAGATACATGAAAAACAAATCAAGCTTAGTCATCAATGTCATCAAAATAAATCTACTCTGAATAAAAGTTTTTAATTGAATAAAACTTAATTTACACTGTTTCTTGATAAGGAAGTGCCTTGATCACAGTGTTTGTTAGTAAATGGAATATA
The DNA here is from genome assembly GCA_011038615.1 of Limnodynastes dumerilii. Classification (NCBI taxonomy): domain Eukaryota; kingdom Metazoa; phylum Chordata; class Amphibia; order Anura; family Limnodynastidae; genus Limnodynastes; species Limnodynastes dumerilii. Next base: position 51,218 of record WWET01003014.1, read on the forward strand.
TAATATGTTTGACGTTAATAGTATGTCAATGACATGTCAAGTAATAGTGTGTTTGTTTGTTTTTAAACCCCAGGAAATGTAATGTTTCCTGTTGCTGTGTGTTTCACACAGGCTGCAAAGTCATTTCAGCTGGCTAATGGTTCCTAGTGTTGTGGACAGGAGAGAGGTTGGGCTTCATTTACCAGGCTTCTTAAGGCCTTCAGCATTGGTTAAGCTGATTAGGAGGCTGTATCTGTTAGACATGGGTAAAAGGCTATGAGGCTGTTCTCTCTGTCTCTTACTGTTTCAGAAGCAGAACAGAGGTCTTCTAAGAGAAACAGTATCAGTAAGTCCTATACTTTTCTGTGAGAGGGATATTACGTGCTCAGCTTTAGAGCCGGATTGCCCAGGATTTCTTTTTATGTCTTTTTAATTACTGACAAAAACAAAAGAACAGCTACGGCTATTTGTACAGAGACACTGGACTGGTGTGCTGTTGTTACATGGAAAAGTGCTGTCTTTTACCCTGGGAGATAGCAACTCAATCCTGATCTTACAATATATAGTGGACAATTCAACTTAATTTCCATGCCTATCCTTGCCTGTCTGGCATTAGACATGTGGAATTGTAGTAGCTCCCCCTCTGTACAGATCTTCCATATGTTAGGAGATCCATAGTATCTGAGCGCATGCGCAGATGCAACGTTAAAGGTAACTTATGCAAGTGGCTTGTGTAAGACACCTAACATTATTAAACAAGAACCAGGTCCAATTATAATATGTAATATTATAACGTTTATGTGCATCGCAAAGTAATAAAATATCCCAAACCAGACAAACGAAGGTTTATCATTTCTGTGGAGGGCAAAAGTACAGAGGCTTTACTAGATCCAGGCAGCCTTGTTACACTAGGTAAGATATGGTGAATCCATAGAAATATTTGTTGTATTGGGGATGCCGGTGACTATGCTAAAACCCAGCTGAAAGTAAACATCTCTTGTGGTTTAGTTGGTACTGAGTGGCCCAAATCCTTTTGCTGATTTGGCTGTAACAGTAGCAGTAACTGTGTACTCCCTGATGTTCTACCATTTCCAAGCATGGCATGGGAAACAGAGAACCATGAGGGCAGTAGTGCAGTGCCCAGTGGCAAGCCTTGCTTCAAGACAGATGCGGGTGTTAAAACAGAAGTATAGAAAGATATTTTTGCTAAGCAATTAAAGGATAAAGTGAAAAAATGTAAATTTGATTGGTAAGGTAGTTCTGTCAGTAACCAAAGTACCCATATAGAGGTGCACCTGGCTTACCTGGTTAAACAGCACTCATTAAACATAACTTACTTACTGAGTCAGAGACTACGATTATTAAGGAAAGATGGATCTTATGACAGAAGTGATAGTTTTGGTTCTAGAGGTTGTGGCAAGGGGTGAGGGAAATGTGACAGAAGCACTGGGAAAGTTGGTTGAAAAACGGACGTGAAAATTCACATGAAAGTGGGGGGGGGGCATTTAAATTAAAGCATGAAGGTGCAGTATATATATATATATATATATATATATATATACACATGTTTTAAATCCCCAGGAAAGTTCCTGTCATTTGTTCCTATGAGTTTCATACAGGCTAAAAAGTGATTTATGTGTTGATAAAAACAAAAAAAATGGTTAAAGGTTCCTGTTAATTGTGACACCTTTTTAGATATTTAAACAACAAGTTTCCCCAGGCTGGGAGCTTGAAAATGGAACCTCAGAGTCTTGAAACGTCACTACTGAGCTGCTGCTATAGTGATTATGCTATCTATCTGTTTATGATTTATTTGTATCTGCCATCCTATATCCTTTTTTATATCTTATCTCTACTAGCCACTGGTGTTATTATTATTTCATATATATCATTTAAAGGACAGTTTGTGACTTGAAGTCAGCTCCTTTCACAATATAAACTCGAAAAGTTACAAAACAAATGTGTGCTTCAATCTCTAATATATTATATATGTTACACTGACCCATACATTTTATAACCCCACGAAATTTACCTGTTTATTGTTATGTGCTTGATTCAGACACTTTACAACGCCAGTTCAGTTTGCTAAAAGCCAATAAGGGATCTTGGGTTTATGGATGAAGATGAAAAGCAGACTCCATATATCAGGCCCACCTCTGGTCTTTAGGGCAGGCTTATTAGTACAGCACCTGTGTATAGGTGTTATAAACCTGTCAAGCTGAACTTCCAGTGTCTCTTACTACCTGGGCTATTGAGAAACCCCAAACTTTTTATACTAAGCTGAGTTGTGATGTTCGTTTGTATTGTGCACTATGAGTTGCACACTTAGGAATGGACACATAATAAAGTTTAGTTAAAAGCCAGACAGGCTAGATTTTATTTTATTTTTGTCTTATTTAGTTGAATAAAACTAGCTGTGGCTAATTGTACCATACCCAAGTCTGCTGGAGCATTTTGTGGATCTGTTATTAGGAGATACCTCTCATCACAACCTGGTGGAGAATGCAAGCATAAGCACTAAAACAAAGACAAAGAAAACTTTGGCAAATTTAAAGACTCTCCTTTATGGAAAATCTGTGGTGGCAAATGTCCAGGGTGAAAGTGGCTACCCAAGTACAACTAAAACCTGCTTCGATAAACAAGATAATAATGGCATTGATAATTCAAAAAAAGAAATCCATCATTGTGCAGTAGAGACCATCAGAGACCAGGTAGCTAGACTTACTAAAGTCGAGATTGTCAAAATCGCCACTGCTTGCTATTTTTTAGTGGCGATATTGAAATCTCAGATTTACTAAAAGTGTTTTTTCCAATCAAATCATCAGAGATGTTTTTTTTCAAAATCGCTGTTGTTGAGCTATCTGTGGCGATTTTTCATGAGATACAAATCTCAGATTTACTAAGGTGTGAGTTGTAAACTCGCTGTAGAATGGGTGTGAAAATCACCACAGATAAAAGAGGTGCTTACCCTCTGAAAAAACCCATCTGCCTGTTAAAAAAAAAATGTACTACATAATTTACATGGCTGCCGCAGCTGCCATTTAACCCTTAGCATGCTGTGCCACCTAGTACTTTAAGTCACAGCATGCCTTTGTATTCCAGGGCATGCTGTGACTTCTTGTACCTTAAGTGGCAGCATGCAAAGGGTTAACGGCATGCTGCCGCAACCACACTGTCACCCGCTAATGCTGCACTACAAACACTCCCTCTGACTCATTAAAACCTGACCTGTCCCCCCCTTAATGAAGAAACCCGGTCCCTCTGTAAATATGACACACTATCCCTGCCTACACATTAAATAGTGTCCCTCCCTTAATATTACACTCCATCGGTTATATTTATAGCCTCGCGGTCCCGGCAGGTGCCGTCTGAGGCTATAAATATAACCCATGTAATGAGGCCCGTCATTCGCGGAAGGACATCGAAGAGCGCGTACCTGCCCGGAGAAGATGAAGAAGAGCCTGCCGGTCTCCAAGCAATGCTGCAGAACAGTAAGTAAATGATTTTTACATTGGGGTGAAATGTTTCTTTACTAGTAACTTGGGACTGTGATTTTTAAACACTTGCCACACTTACATATAATTTTGGCAGGCTCACGGGGGTACACATATTTAAGTACACATGTGGAACATATTAGGTGCTCAAACAAGGGGGCACTTCACAATAAATGGTAGCCGCGGCAGCCATACATTTTTTTTTACACATTCAACCACGATGTCTGGCGATTTTAAAAGGGTTCATTTGCCGCGATTACAAGCTTAATTGCGGGGAATAAACCCTTAAAAAATCGCCAGACATCGCTGTAGTTTTTAAATCGCTAGACATAATTCGGCAATTCAGCGATTTAAAGTGAAAAAACTCTGCCGATGTCCAGCTATTTCAAATGATGATTTAAAATCGGGCTTAGTAAATCTAGCCCCAGGTGGGAACAGAGTAAAGACCAGAACTGGCCTGGTGGCTAGATCCGGTTCCATTAGGACTAGTTATTTTCCCCAAAAGATCACACTGAGGCCTTCTGACCATGTTTGAATGAACTGTAGAGCAGGATTGCTGGACTATTTGTCTCTTCAGGATACACACACACACTTTCAGTAACATTCCATATTTCAAATACAAGGCTATCGAGCATATTGAGGTATATTATTAATAGGGCTCATTGTGTCGCCACTATTATAGGTTTTCATACCATACCTCACCTCTTCTATGCTCGCCAATATAATAGCCCATAGAATAGACAGAGTATTAAAACTATTAAATCCAAAATTGGATTCCTCTACTGTACCTCCTTGTTGTTTCTCCAACACTCACTCTTTCCATTTTTTCTCTCCTGCACTCTCAGTTTCTTTACAACCTCTACTCTCTTTCCTGTTTCTCTCTAACGTCCACATCCGTTACTGTCTAACACTCTTCTCTACATTCTTCTCTCCTTTTTCCATTTACCTGTTGCAGCACATCCATGAGCACCATACAATGCTGACAGCACACCAGTAAACACCATACAAAGTAGAAAGCACACCCATGATGACATAACCTGTACATAAGTAATAATTACGTACTGGATTCTCACTCCCTTATTTCCATGTGTTTATATCCCATTTCACTTTCTCTTGTGTTCTCTGCATGGATGCACATCTGAGCTACCAGATCAGAACATAACGTATAGTACAGATGTGTCCTCTCTGAGTACCTTATGCACTATCCAGACCTCCACACTCCATTTTACCTGGAGGTGCATGGCTTGTAAGTTTCCCTCTCATGCATGGAAAGCTGCATACAGTGGGGATCAAGCTTCGGATACAGTCCAATGTTGCTATTATATAATGTCAGGGGGGTTGTCAGAAAAAAAACAGGCTAGGAGTAGGGCACCATTTGCTCTCTCTACTTTACAATAGTGTTATAAGGGCCATTTCTATGATCATTTAGCTAGAGCTATTAGATGGCCAGAATGTATAGATCTTGATATTATATGGCCCTGAACTCGCTTTCACCTTACACATTAATCTCCTGTACGACTGACCTTAACAGCTTGTCCCATACTCCTATTGGAACTTGTCAAGGGGCAAGGGCAAGGTAATGGCATTCCTCACAGGAAACCATTATACTTACCTGTCCTCAGTGGCTTTTTACCCTGGCTGCAGCTCCTGCTCTTATGCATATAACCAAAAGAGAAGACACCAGCTGAAGCCACCCCTGAGGAAGAGAAGCCTTCCTGGAGAATGGCATTCAGGTAAGAATTAATAAATTCAAAGCATATATAGGCCAGTATTGTCACAATTAGATATATTCCTGGTCCTATGAAGCTTTGTCACAATACAGACACAGCTGCCACAATGAGCTACAGACTATTAGCCAAATCAAGGGTTCCAAAATTTAATAAAATAGTTGTGCAAAATAATAAATCCAACATGAACAACTCACGTGTCTCGCAGTATACTCCAGAGTTCCCCTCCAAGACACACCTCCAGGAGCATATACACATATTTGGCATCCCTGAAAGTTCTGTAGAGCCTACAAAACAAGGAGAAAAAGTATGTGGCATCTGTCACTGAAATGAAGCTGCCAGGAAATTCATTTAGCAAAAAGCGTCCTGTTTCATGTCAGTAATAATGCACTGTGTATGTTTTCTCAAACTGCCTAGTGTACAGTATTTACTGTATCAGCTTATAATTATTGAGAATGTCTATTGTAAAAGCATCTGGAAGTGAATAGATTTTGCCCTGATTGCGCTAATAACACTTGTGTCTGGGGGAATATTCATTTGTCAGCTCTTATTTTGTTATGTGACTATTTAAACTCCTACATAAAATGTTCTATTAACAAATGAGCAAATGGGATATTGAAGAGATATTACAAGTTTAGCATAAATGCTGTTTAAAACATATGCTTAAAACATAAGCATAACTTTATTGAAACAGAAGAAATGATAAACCAACTTCCAACTTAACCAGCAGATACTCAAACCTCCCAAATGTCACACTTTTCTTGAGCCAGTCCCGATTTACAGGGAAGAGCAGGGGCAGAACTACCATTGGTGCAACAGGTGCAGCGCTACCAGGGCCCATGTTGATACAAGGGCCCACAGCCGTCATCACCGCACCGCTGAAGATATCATCAGGGCCAAAGTATATTTTTTGCACCCACAATTCGTAACTTTCACCTCTGGAAAGAGCTTTGCCATCTGGTAACGTTTCAGGCAGTGTCTGAATTCCAGGGAGAGTGGGTTACCCTCTCACATCTTCCCCAGGTTTTTGAGCCTCAGCCCCCTGCTTTAAGGAATAAGGGCCCTGGTAATTTGTTTTCTCTCCTCCTCAATGTACTATGCTTATGATTAACTATCTGGTTATAGCTAGTCACAGCCAAATGATTGGCCGGAGTTTTTTCAGTTCCTTTGAATAGGTACCAATGACAGAACGGAGGCTTTGAGAAACAGTGAGTACGTAAGTTGCATGCTAATTCAACCAACAAAATGCCTGTATCTGTAGCGTGTGTAGGCCACTTGGATTTTTATTTCTGTTTCAAAATATAATAAAAATTCATTATAAAGTAAACACTTTATATCTTAATGTTTATGAAGACAAATGGAACTGATGTCCGGCAATGGTCATCTTACAGGAGTTGCCACCAGGCTCCCAGTACCAGTAGTAGTTTTACCTGATGATAAAAGGACAGTTGATCTGCTGCAATATATTCTTCTCCCAGTACACATGTTCTTGTTGATGTGTGTCTACAATATGCTTCTTCTTAATGCACTTTAGAGCAAAGGTCATATCCTCATCCTTTAGTTTTACCTGAAATAATTATTTAACACTTTGATATTGATACATGAAAAATCTGAGTTTCTCATTAACATGATGTCTCTTTAGAACCCAGCTAGCTAGGCAATAAATGTTTTCCAGTTGATCTGTGTTATAATGTTTTTTTGTAGGTAGTCATGATTGCAGGAAGCAGAAGTTATTCTTGACACAGTGCTGGAAGTCTTATTGACCTCTTAGCTTCTCTTTCACAGGTTACAAGAAAATATAGAAATGTGGTTTCATTAACATCAAAGTAGCAGAAGCCAAGAGATTTTAATGTAGAATTGGCATGGTTGCAATACTGGAAGGTAGCCTCAATTATTTTGCTTGCACTATCCTCACTTGTACATGTGTTTTATCATGTCAAGCCCCAAAGGTGGGGAGCAATTAGGTGATAAACTAATTTACATTGGACACAAAATTGTCATAGCAACGACAGCTGTTGGGATGCAAAGATGGTGCTGGTGGGGTAAGCATATTATTGATGTGGGCATAAATATGGATGGTAGACATACATGTGAGGTTTAATAGAGACAACACTGGGCATAGGTAACAAACAGTATGTAAGTTCCACATAAGAGGAAATACAGTTCTTGGTGAGTTGTTCTGCCTGGCACCTCCAAATGTACTTCATCTTCCTTGTTGTCTTGTTGACCATACTTTGCCATTTTCTCTTCCTAGTTTTGTTTTGTCATGCTTATAACATTTTTGCTTTGTAACTGCTTTTTTGTATTAAAGATAAGGGTCTATATTTACTAAACTGCAGAAAAGTAAAAATGGAGATGTTGCCCATAACAACCAATCAGATTTTAGCTGACATTCTCTAGTATGTAATAGGAAAGTGAGAGCTTGACTCTGATTGGTTGCTATGGGCAACATCGAAACCCAAAAACCTAGGGGTTTTATGTTTTTGTCATTAGTGAATTGATAATTGGTTCAAAGTTGTGAAAAAAAGTCAAAGAGCTTTGAAAAAGTCTGCCAGACAGACAAAACGCGTAAGTAGGCAATTGTGTATTGGAGCTACTGGCTTTTGATCCGAGGACCTGTTCAACTTATTACCAGAGATTATACTAACCGAAGCCGATTATATATATTGGAGAGCAGCTAAGGCGAACTTATATGCAGTTTTACGAGTTGGAAAAGGTAGCCACCCACGAACCTGCCAGAGGATGTTTCTGTATGTATGTATGTGGAAGGAGGATAATCAACTTTGGCTGTGACTGTCAAGATCACTTTCCAAAGACCGGGTAATTTCTATCTTCCTGTTTGATTGGGACCACAGTGTCCCTATATTCATCTACTCACTACTGATGACCCCTCCAATAACCTTGTGAATTTTTATGCTTAACCCCAGAAGGCTGCACTTACTTGCCTATTGATCTATTCACCTGATCAGATATTGTAACTTATCAACAACAATACGGCTGATTTATAATTGCATTTCCTTACTATGTACAGGTCAACATATTGATTATTGCCAGTATATATGCTCCATCACTAGATTTATATGCCTATTTATTGCTATATGTGATTTGATGTATTAAATAATTTTAATCCATGTTTGCCGATTACCTAGTGTTTTTATCAGAACCAACATTAGTTAGTCATATTTTTATAATTATATATAGCGCTGTATATCTTTTTTCCATTAGTTCTTTTCTAGGGAGTTTGGCAATACCTCGCCTATAGCACCAAAGGGTAACTGTGTAAAAGTCAAAAAGGTAACAAGTTTGAACTTTGACAAAATTCGCAGAAGTAGCCAAATATTAAATGTGCCAGAAAAATGTGGAAAAAATAGGATATGCATGCTAGATGTACTCTAAAATATTATTCATAAATAATCATTAACATTTCAATGCTCTAAGCAGCCAGTATTTTGCTGCATGCCAAAATGTGATTTACTTCCACCCTCCACATTGCAACATGCTTTGTGCTGGAGAACATTTACACCTTTTTTATTGTTTGTAACAAATTCTGAATCAGCCCATTATCTTAATGATCTGCAAATTCTGCCTTTCTATGTTAAATTGGAGTTGACTCTTAAGAAACATTCTTAAATAACCCCCAAGATGTTTTAAAGTGGAATTCTTCTTTTTTTTAACTTCTAGAGAATAATGAAAGTTTAGATTAATACAGTTTTGTTATCTAAAGCAAGATACAATCAAATAATGTTTTTATTTAATATGTGTCATTCATCATTGTGATATTGTATGCACATTTAATTTAACAATAAAACAAAACTCAGAAAAATATTATCACAATGGGACATTGATTTATTTACTCCTGTGAAAATGAGTTGAGTGTATACATACAAAACGTATCTTACCAGCTCAACACGCCCAAATCCTCCTGTCCCAAGTGTTGTGATAACATCCAAGTAACGGAAAGGGGAGGTGCTAGAAAACCTGGATACCAGCTCTCTCAGCTGGTTGACCTCTGAGTTATCTCGTGACACTGAATGATGAAGGCTCTTTCGTCTGTTAGGAAAAATGTACTATTGAAAATAATATCCTTTCCTATGATAAACCAGCAAATCTATCTAGGCGATAACAGGTAATTCTCATGCTACTGCACTTTTACAGTAGAAATATTATTTCAGCTTAAGATACAGATTATATTTAAGAATATTCGCTATAAAATTTTAAGAGGCTTTTCATAGCAGCTTTAAGAGATGTATTGCAACATTTTGGGTAAAATAATACCATTAGAATAAAAATGTGGAAAGACATAAAATAGCCCATTTGAGAGAAATATAGTAAAACTAAAAAGTAATTGCCAGAGTTGAGAGTAGGATCAAATAGCTCACTTCTATTACTGAACTGTACAGTTTTCTATGATACTGATAGAAAGGATAACATTGTAATTGTGGTGTAGTGGTGTCTAGTGGTGTGTAGGTAAAAGGAAGACAGAGGAGGGGAGCTGCAGATGAGAGAAAGAGGACAAAAAGAGAGAGAGCCGGGGGTGATAAAATATAAGAGAGGGACACAAGGGGGACAAAACTCAGCTCACCTGAGATAAGTGGTGTGAAAGCTAAAATTTTAAAGATATATTCCAGGGTTGCCGACTCTGCTGAAATGTCCGGGAGGCTTTCGAAATTTGGGCAGTTCTTCCGGTATCCCGGGAGAGCAGGCAAAGCTCCCGCAAGCCCCGACCAGCTATCAATTACTACTGTAGTTACTAGGTATAGGCCATCCCATGTAATGATAGAGATTACAGGAATGATTGGAAGGGGGTGGGGCTTAATGACACGATTTGCATAAACCGCCCCCTTGCAACAATCAATCCGGGGTTCTCCCGGAGGAAAGCTTTGAAATGTAGGCAACCCTGATATATTTATCAGCAATATGGTATATTGTCATTATCACTTCATTTTAATTAGTTCTCAAGCATGCCAGGTATATTATGACTCCAGATGTGTACATAACTGCAGTGGCAAGTACAAAATGTTTTGTGGGAATTGCAATTGGCTGCCCGTTGCTCTGTAGCAACAGCTGGGACTGCCCCCTGGCAACTGTAAGCTGATTAGTCCTTTCCTGTGCCCTGGCTGCTGATCATTCAGCAGCTACTCTGCCTCACTCATTGTCAAATTCTGATCCTGTACTGTAGAGACCTCTCAGGTGAAGTGGGTATACTGAGAGGCCTCCGCAGTACAGGACCTGTGCTGGGCTAATGAACGGAATGCAGCATCTGCTGATGATCTGCTACTTTCATAAAAAAATATATATATTACATGTGCTGATGAGGGAGTCTCCAGGCGGGTACCAGCCTACCTGGAAACTTCCCGGTAAACACACAAGAAAAGAGGACCAGGCACAAGTGCTCCTATTTTTTGGACCTTATATCCTCATAATAAAGGATGGTGCACCAAGAAATAAAATACAGTGTACAAAGAAAATTGTTTAAGGAAGGTAGAAGCACTTCCCTAATGAAAGATTTCTCAATAGGGCTATTCTTAAAAATATCTGTTTCACTATTTAAAACTCAATAAATCTTTATTTATAACCATTAAAAATAATGTAATGTGATAGCTCTTATTTTACACTTAACTGTTGTGAAATAAATATAAATAATTCTATTTCTGTTATCCACCGATAATAAGAAAAAACCTATATGTATTTGTCTAGCATTTTATTTACCAATTTCCAGAAATAAAATAATTGCTCAGATCTGTGTCTATTTCATGTCTGAAGGATTGTTGTTCGCCGTATTGTAACATTTATTTGCAACAATTGTTGCCATTCATATTTGTATTCATGATACTTTAACAAATATAGCGAGTAAGTTAAGCCTTAGTTGTCTCTCATTATATGAGTGTTAGTAACTTGTTATAACGTGGGGAAAGTTTTGCATGCCACTTATCTCCAAATCTGCAAATGTTTTTCTTATATAACAATGATCCCCAAACTTAAAGCCTAATGTTAATCGGTTCTTGTCTCCACACTTCCATACTAAGAGAACAGCATGCTGGGCCAGATTCAGAGCTCTGACCGCAATGCAATTGAGGCCGGAGTTCTGCGAAAAGTGCTACTGCGCATGCACAGTAATTTTGGAACGTAATCTACGTTACTTCTTGCAACGTAGATTGCGTACACGTGGTCTTTAAAACCGCGTGTACGCAATCTACGTTGCAAGAAGTAAAGTAGATTACGTTCCAAAATTACTGCGCATGCGCAGTAGCACTGAATCCGGCCCGCTATCCCCCACATCAATATTGTGATGAAACAAGGGGGGCACAGAAGACTACAGTTACCCTGCACCTCGTTTCACACAAGGACTTGGTACTTTTTTATCCCTGGTCTACCCTTCAGCTAGTTTATAGCTGAGAGCGTGTTCAGTGTTTGCTGTTATTGGTGTCAGACTGTCCCAGTGTCCAGCTGGGATCCTCAAGCCATTTACCCAGATAGATAGATAGGGCCGGCGCGACCTGCTCCGCGGGGGGATGCGGTGGCTGCGGCACCTATTCAGCGTGGTGCCGGGACACACCGGGATAACTGGGACAGTGAGCGCGCGCGGTGCACCTCTAACACAGCACAGCGGCACATACCACTTTTCTTAAGCCTGTATCTGTCAGCCTATCACAATTCTTATGTCAGTGACAGGCTTCACGCAGGCCAATAGAATTCTGCCACCCCCTCTTCCCTCCCTTCCTCTCCATTACAGGCCGTGGTGAAGGAAGACAAGGTAAATAAAAAGGGAGAGGCTGAAGAAACATGTGGGGAATACTGAGGGGGCTGGAGGAACATAAGGGGAAATACTGAGGGGGCTGGAGGAACATAAGGGGGAATACTGAGGGGGGCTGGAGGAACCTAAGGGGGAATACTGAAGGGGCTGGAGGAACATAAGGGGGAATACTGAGAGGGCTGGAGGAACATAAGGGGGAATACTGAGGGCTGGAGGAACATAAGGAGGAATACTAAGGGGGCTGGAGGCACATAATGGGGAATACTGATGGGGGCTGGAGGAACATAAGGGGGAATACTGAAGGAGGGCTGGAGGCACATAAGGGGGAATACTGAGGGGAGCTGGAGGAACATAAGGGGGAAAAAATAGGGGTCTGGAGGCATATAATGGGTAATACTGAAGGGGCTAAAGGCACATAAGGGGGAATACTGAGGGGGACTGGAGACACATAATGAAAAATACTAAGTGGCTCTGGAGGCACATAATGAGGAATACTGAAGCGGGGCTGGAGGCACATGATGGGGAATAATGAGGGGGGCTGGAGGAACACAATGAGGAATACTGAGGGGGGCTGGTGGCACATAATGAGGAATACTGAGAGGGGCTGGTGGCACATAATGAGGAAAACTGAGGGGGCAGACACATGAATGGGGACTACTGGGGAGGCTGGAGACACATGAATGGGTGCTACTGGGGAGGTTGGAGACACATGATGGGGAATACTGAGGGGGCTGGAGGCACATAATGGGGACTACAGAGGGCGGCTGGAGGCACATAATGGGGACTAATGAAGGGGGCTGGAGGCACATAATGGGGACTACTGAGGGGGGCTGGAGGCACATGATGGGGAATACTGAGGGGGCAAGAGGCACATAATGGGGAATACTGAGGGGGCTAGAGACACATAATGGGGAATACTGAGTGGGGCTGGAGACACATAATCGGGTATACTGAGGGGGTCTGGAGGCACATAATGGGGAATACTGAGGGGGTCTGGAGGCACATAATGGGAACTACTGAGGGGGGCTGGAGGCACATAATGGGGAATACTGAGGGGGGCTGGAGGCACATGATGGGGAATACTGAAGGGGCTGGGGAATGCTGAGGGGGCTGGAGGCACATAATGGGGAATATTGAGGTGGGGCTGGAGGCACATGATGGGGAATACTGGGAGGCTTCAGAGAAATGATGGGGATACTGGGGGGGTTTCAGAGGCATGATGGGGATATTGGGAGGAGGGGCTAGAGAGACATGATGGGGATACTGAGTGGCTTCAGAGACATGATGGGGAAATTAGGGGTCTGCAAGACATGATGCGGATACTGAGGGGCTGCAGAGACATAGGAATACTGAGGGGGCTGGAGCCACATGATGGGGAATACTGAGGGGGACTGGAGGCACATTATGGGGAATACTGAAGGGGACTGGAGGCACATGATGGGGAATACTGAGCGGGGCTGGAGGCACATGATGGGAGATACTGAGGGGGGAGTTCAGAGATATGGGGGGTGATCCAGCCCTACGCTGCCCGGCGGTAATACGCCGGGTGTAAGATCGGCTTAAAAGCAAATCTGCGCATGCGCCGGGCAGATGTTGCCCGGCGTAGCTACGGCAATGCCCGATCGTGGATCGACCGTCCGTAGCAGCAGCGTAGTAACGCTGGAGGGGTTCTCCTCCGTTACTACGTTGCAGTTAGTGCAGGTAGGCGGGGGGAGGGAAATGAGGCTGGGAGGGCGGCGTTAGCGTAGCAATGCCGCCGTCCCAGCATATTAAAACTCGCTTATGCCGGCTGAAGTTAAGGTAGCCTTCAGCCGGCGTAAGCGAGTGTTAATACGCTGGGGCAAGGGGGAGTGTCGAGGGAGTGCAGTGATGGTACGCTGAGCATTAGAATGCTCAGTGTACCATCGTAGCTCTGGATCAGGCCCATGATGGGGAATACTGGGTGCTGCAAAGACATGGTGGGGATACTGGGAGACTTGAGACACATAAGGGGGAGAGATTGGATTAATATAAATACTGTACACACACAAACTGGATAACTACGTGCTTACGAGACTGTTCTTCTATTGTTTTATTATAACAAATGTTTTCTGTTTTTGTGACACAAGGAGGCCTTTTTTTACTGCATTGTGTTTACAAGAATGTTGAATTTATTGTACAGTGGTCGTAAGGATGCCGTCTGTATTTTAAGGTGGCCTGTATGGTATAGCGGTCACTAGGATAATGGCCCAGATCCAGAACAACGCTTGTGAGTGAATTTACGCGTGGCAGAGACGTAAAATCACCTTTTAGTAAGTACTGCGCATGCGCGCCGTAGAAAATACGCACCATAACATAGCGTAAATGTGAACGTATGGGCCATTCACGTATGTGTCACGTAAATACTTATGTGTGGGCGTGCCAATTTTACGTTTCACAAAAATACGTCTGAAATACGTTATGTAGGCGGGGGTTTGTATTGAAAATGTACAGTATGGGCGTGCTTAGCTGCGTAAATACGTGTTGCCCATACGTACGTGTGCGGATTACATCGGTTACGTTGCCAAAAGTTAAGGTAGGGTTTGGAAAGCGTATCTTGGTCAAAATACGTACATTCAAGGGGTGTGACAAGGGGAGTATATAGAATGTTCTCAAGCGTAAATACGCTACGCGTGTAAACGTATTGCAAACATAGTTCTATATCTACTCCAATGTCTGTATTGTATAGTAGCGGCTATGATTTGCTTTCTTTTATTGTGGTTACAAGATTGTATTTACTCTAATAACTATAATGATAGACTATTAAACAGGTAGGCGCAAATTTTAAGTTTGCAGGGGGGCACCCAACACCCTAGCACCGGCCCTGCAGATAGGAGTCTGCAGCATCACCTGATGGCACTGTATGGACTTCACTGCTGCCTAGACCCTTTCAGGGTAACTTATGAGATATATATATCGGCGCAAATTTTTGCAGGGGGGCACCCAACACCCTAGCACCGGCCCTGCAGATAGGAGTCTGCAGCATCACCTGATGGCACTGTATGGACTTCACTGCTGCCTAGACCCTTTCAGGGTAACTTAACGAAGGTATTTTACAAAGACAACATAATAATCACCTATGTTGACCAGAGCATGGACTATGCTGGTCTATGCAAGTTGGTTGGAGATATGTGTTCCTTTGACAACGGGCATATCTCTAACATGAAATGGATGGACAATGAAGGTGACGCCTGTTGCCTGGAGTCCCAGATGGAGCTGGAGGAGGCTTTGCGCCTCTGTAAACTATACTCATCCTCCACTCTAACCATATATTTGTTCTCCATGACCCCTGAGACACCTGGGATTTCATGTCACAACCATTATGGACGGTCTGACAAAAAATTCAGAAAACTCTACTATGTAAGTGGCCATATGTTCAGAGCCACTAGATTTCACAGACCTTTATCCTGTTCAGTATGTTCTCAAAGAATTTGGGGACTCATGACTAAAGTCTATGAATGCATTAAATGCAAAATTACCGTGCATAAGGAATGCCAACAACATCCGTCATTCCAGTGCATTGGATCTGATCGTAGTGAAGAACACTGGGACCTGCCATCAGAACCTGATTTCCCATGCAGCAATATATCATTCAACTTGCATGATTTCGACCTTCTTAAAGTTCTGGGAAGAGGGAGCTTTGGGAAAGTGCTGAAGGTTCGGAACAAATGGTCCCAGAAGATATACGCCATGAAAGTGATAAAGAAAACAGTCACTGATGGGGAGAAGAACCTGAGCTGGGTGCACTCAGAAAAAAGGGTGTTCACAGAGGCCTCAAACTATCCTTTCCTTGTGGGTCTCCAGTTCTCCTTCCAGACTGAGAGCCGCCTGTTTTTTGTCGCTGAATATGTCAGTGGAGGGGATCTAAGATCTCTAATAGCATCCCAAACTACTATATGTGAGGAACAGGCAGTGTTCTATGCTGCGGAGATAAGTCTGGCTCTCAACTTCTTGCATACTAGAGGCATAATTCACCGTGATATTAAACCGGAAAATGTTCTCCTGGATGCAGAGGGTCACATTCGAGTGACTGATTATGGACTTTGCAAAGATGGGCTAGAGCCTGGAGAAATGACTGGCACCATCTGTGGCACCCCAGCATATACTGCCCCCGAAATTATGCAGAATGAACTGTATGACACCAGCGTGGACTGGTGGTCCCTGGGCGTCCTGATGTTTGAGATGCTGTCAGGGCGCCTTCCATTCACAACATTTCCATCTGTGTATGTACAAAATAGGAAACCAATGGCTGTCCTCTTTCAACAAATTGTGTGGAAGGAAGTTAAAATTCCAGTATATTTTTCTAGAGAAGCAAAAAATATCATTCAAGGCTTTCTCCGAAAACAGCCAAAGCATCGTCTTGGCTGCAACAAGCAATCCTTTGCTGACATAAAGAGACATGCGTTCTTTATAAACATTGACTGGAACCTGCTTGAAGAAAGAAAAGTGGCTCCCCCCTTCAAGCCCAACATTAGAAAGCACCCAAAATCTCAACGCATAAAGTTCACACCAATAGCAGCACACAAACTACGGCAGATTGACCAATCAGAGTTTGAAGGCTTTGATTACGTAAATCCAAAGTGGCTTTAAAATCAACCCAGATGCTACTGTCCATGAAAGAGGAATGTCCAAGTCAGAGCGCGAAAGGACTATCTTCCAAAATTCTTAAATGTTTCTGTTCATTTAATTTTCTTTAATAAATGTTTGAATCCAACCCAGAAGTGTTTATAATATTTTGCCTCTGTCTATTCTCACGTTGTTGTCTCATACAAAATATAAGAAGATGCGCAACATCTATATATATATATATATATATATATATATATATATATATATATATATATATACAAAACACACATATGTGTGATATAGACACGCACTCTCGTTAATAGTTCATTGTGGGTGCAGAGGCAAGAAGTATAGAGATATAATGAATCATGTGTAAACACATAAATGCCAGCACTCCAATTCTAATGATACAAAAATGTAATCCACTTTATTAAATCCGGCACCAAACACACCAATAGCACTATTGGCACAAAAGAGTAAAAAGGCACAAATATATATATATTTTGAGGCAAATTGAAGCAAATGGTCAGGAAATGAGACACAATGTGGAATCACTAGAAAAAATCCAGCCCATTGCCTATATATATAGGGTTTATAATAAGGTTAAGTAAGGGTGTGTCTGTCTCTCTTTGATGTGTTGTTGGATGGATGAGTAGTATTACTGTCTGCCCTTTAATCATTAAGTGTCTCTTATTTTCTGTCATTTTGTAAATTTTTCTTTACATTCATACTCCTTTCATCCTTTTTATCTGTCTTCTCTCCTTCTGTCTTTGCTGTCTTTTCATCTCTGTCTGCCTTGTTATATTTTGTCTTTTTTTCTCTCTGCTAGTACTGTTGTGTAGGGAGGTGGGTTGGTGTGTGAAATTATTGTACCTTGCCTGCCATGCCTCGTGCCACCCAGCATCACGCTACTCATCTCAGGTGCCTGGATGGGGCCTCTGGTCCGGATGCAGGGCCAGCGGCGGTGTGCGTAGCCGGAGGGCGCCGCAAAGGATGTGGGTGTGCGCGTGCTCCTTCTGCCCTGTCTGTTGTGCCCTCGCGCATCTACAGGGCTCCTGTAACATGGCAGCCCCCACGCAACGGAGGGGCCGTCAATTGATGCGGTCGGTGCCAGCTGGTGCTGATCGCTTAGCTGCATACAGAGGGTTGGATGAAGCGCTACAGAGGACAGGGCATGGCAGCAGTGATCCCTCTGTGGAGGCCAGACATTATCAAGGTTTTCTACAGCAAGGGGAGGTGCTATGTGGTGAGACACATGGGCAGTCTGGATCAGGGGGCAACGGAGGTATGGTACAAGTCCAGTGTGGAGGCCACTTCTAGTACATTAGAGGATGTGAGAGGCTGTGAGTCACCTGCTGTGAGTCAGAGGAGTATACAGCAAGCGTGTTATCATCAGAGTGGGGGTGCAGTTGGGGGACCTGATTTGGGGGTAGCTGGATCACAATTTCCTGGCATCCATGAGGGGCGGTATTTTGATCAAAGGAGCAGGCCGCAACTGGCATATGCTTTGGATGCAGGGGAGGATATGCCATCACCAAGCACTGAGATTATCCCAGATACTCCAGCTCCTATGCTGATGGCTCATAATCCTATCCACCCCTCATCTGTTATGTCTGTCCACTCTCAAGTGGTTCCTGCACAATTTTCCATGCCGGCTGGTGGAAATATTTCCCAAGTGCAAGCTTCATCCTAGGCCCATTTCATGGCTAGTTCACAATGGCCTTTTCCCCCTCCAATATTTCAGGCCAATACTTATATATTATACACATATTTTAGTCAGAATGTTTTCTCCCCCCTCTGACACAGTCTCAGTTTCCATGCAATATGTTGCCTATGGGACAAGGTGCGGTGGCCACAATGGGGGTTCCTGGTATGGTTGGTCTTGGGCAGCTTCAATATCCACTCATGTCAGGTCAGTCATCAGTGGTGCCTATGAACCAGGAGGCGGTTTGCAATACTGTCGCGGATAGTAGGAAGAGAGCACATGGCGAGGGGGCACCGTCAGGCTATTACTAATATTGTTCCTGTTTTCAGATATGGCTTCGGCTTAACCTGTTCCCGGAACATCTACAGAATTGGAGCCTCAGAGTCAGAGATCAACGGCTGTGGACTCAGGTAAGGAGGCGTCTTCTATTTATTCAGAGGGAGAGGAATTGAGCAAGGGAAGCATTACTTCTAGTGTCGATTCGTCAGCATCACAAATCCTCCCTGCGAAAGTGATGAAATTATTAAAGAAAACATTGCAGGCTCAGCAAGGCAAGGGCGGGTCTGCAAACAGAGTGGAAAGGCCCCACCTAAGCATTCTGGCTCCTCCCTATGTTATGTGACAACACTGCGGTTACGTGGGATGTGCTTGAGTCGGTGAAGGAACGCATAAAACGAGGTAGCTACGTGGATATGTTTGAAATTACACAAATGGGGAAGGAGGTTCTGGCTGCTGCCAGGGTATAGGAGAAGATGCATACAAGAATTTTTCCACTTGGGTGGGGGGTTTTAGTACTTTTGCCACCTGCTATTTGGAGACCCGCCCTACAGAGTACATGGGGATTATGAGATATTTGCACCTCATCCATGATCTTCATGCGAACAGTAGATCGAGTATGTGGCATTCTTATGACGAACGCTTCCGAAAAAATCAAGGGGGGGGTTGAAAAATATAGATTTTTCGGAAAGCGATTTAGGCATCTGGTTGCATCTGTTACTAACGATAAATCCGGATTTGATTCCTGTTCCTTTCGGAGACAGGGGCAAGGACAGCAGGGGCAGCAATCTAAGTGGTTCCCCACAAACACCAGTAGAGGGAAATGTTTCTCCTTCAATAACTCCATGTGCACTAGAGGGACAGCCTGCAGGTATAAGCATCAATGCACCAAGTGTGGGGGATTACATTCAGAGAAAGGATTGTAAACAACCCCCTTATGTAGGTTTTAGGTCAGGTGCTGGCCCCAAGCCCGCTGGGCAAGTCAGCAATGCCCGTTAAGCAAGAAGCGATGCAGAAATGACTTGATGTGTATGTTAATAGTTCAGATGGGGGTATTTTGTTTCAGGGTTTTAAGTATGGCTTTAAGCTTCCTATTGAAGGTTCAGTGGTTACTGATTGTCAGCGCAACTTGCAGTTCGCCCGTCAGTACCCACAGATGGTTTTAGAAAAAGTTTTAAGAGAAGATGAATTAGATAGAATGTCGGGCCTCTTTTTTGGAACCTCTGATCTAAGGTCTGATGATTTCTCCGGTGGAGGTAGTTCCAAAGAAGACCCCAGGCAAATTTTGTTTAATACAACATTTGTCTTATCCCGAGGGTTCATCCGTTAACGACGCTATTGATCCTGCAGCGTGTTCAGTTTCATATCAGCTGTTTGAGCAGGCATTGGAGATGGTTCGCTCATGTGGCCTAGCTGCCCTTATGGCTAAGCTCGATATTGAGTCAGCGTTTCGATTGTTGCCGTTGCATCATTCATTTTTATGGGATTCAAGCTACCCCAAGGTTATTTTGTTGATCGTGCTTTGCCCATGGGGTGTTCCATCTCCTGTGCCTTTTCGAAAAACTGAGTACCTTTTTGCACTGGTGTATTGAAATTGGGGTGCGACACAAATTTTCTTATCTGGGGATTGAAATCGACGCTATGGCAGGTTTGTGTCGTCTCCCTGCAGATAAGGTCCAGAAAATTAAGATACTCCTTCAGGATTTGCATGGCCGTCGGCGCACGCTTCTAAAAAGAGTGCAGTTGCTTCTTGGGTTGCTGAATTTTGCCTGTAGGGTTATACCTGTGGGTAAATTTTTTTGCAGACGTCTGGAGAGGTCAATGGCGGGTGTGAAAGCTTCACACCACTTCGTTCACTTCTCCAAAGACCTTCGGGATGACATGAGTGTTTGGTTAGAATTTTTTTAAACTTTTAATGGAAAATACACATATGGACTTCCCCAGCAGCCTCGAATTCAGAATTGGAATTATTCACAGATGCCGCTGGGTCCAAAGGTTTTGGAGCGTATTTTCAGGGGGAATGGTGCGCTGCACCATGGCCTCCTGGTTGGTATGAGTTAGGAATTACTGGTAATCTGTTTGTCTTGGAGGTCTTCCTGATTGTCGTGGCAGTGGAACCTTGGGCTGCCGTTTTGCGAGACCGTAATATAGTTTTTTGGTGCGACAATTTGGGAGTGGTCCAAGCTATCAACAGTCAAAAAGCTTCGTCCCCCCAGCTATAAGGTTATTGCGACATTTAATCTTGCTGTGTTTGAAATTCAATATTAATTTTAAAGCGAGACGTCCCTGGGGTTTCAAATGTAATTGCGGATGCCCTGTCCCAGTTTAATTGGGTTAAGTTCAGGGAATTGGCACCTAATGCTAATCAGGTTGGCTTGTCTTGCCCGTCTCATCTCTGGCAGGTTGTTCAGCCGGCCTAGAGGCATTGGCGGCAAGATCCCTGGCCCCCGGTACTTTGAGGGCCTATCAGAGTGCGTGGGATCAGTGGGTCAATTATAAGAGGAGTAGAGCGGTGTCAGGTAAGGAGAATGAGGAGGTGCTCCAGGATTGGCTTTGGCGAGAGTTTCAGGCTGGTAGGTCGAAAGCTTCCATGTCCACCCTTCTTGCGGGAGTATCGTACTTCACCAGGCTGCGTGGCAAAGATGATTTTACAAAAGATGCAAGTCCGGGGCTTTCCGTAAGTATATTAGATTGGACAAATTGTAAAGAAGTTTATTGACAGCTTTTTGCATTTGTTTTCCTGGTGATAACTTTTAATTAGGTACTGCCTTGTTGGTAAGTATGTTAATTTAGGGGAAAATTAGTGGTCAGTGCGAGATATGAAAGGGGTTTCTCCTGCATTTTTCCCCTTTAGTAAGATTCTCCGCATTGGCCTTGGAGGCTTTGGGGGTTTTCAGGAGTTTTTCATTCCTTACATACGTTTCGTGTTGAGTACGAGTTCACCTGTCCTTACCCTTGTGTTTTTCCCTTGTGTAGTACAATGTTGAGGGTAATTTTATGGGATGTCAGAAAAACATTGGTAATTAAATCATGAACTCGGATCTTCTTTATTACAGGACCTATTCCCCACGGCCGTTCGGCCTGGATTATGGGGCATGCCTACATTTACTGGGCAAGTCAGTTTCTTCAGAAGAATTCTGAAGTGTCCGCACCCCCGGGTTGGGATTTGGACTGGTTAGGTTTTAGGGGGATGAGGTGGGAATTGTTTTATTTGTTGTTCTCACGTATGGTTAACGTTTTAGGGCTGCCTAATTGTTTAATTTTACACTTAGGGGGGAACGTTTTGGGGTATATCATGTCTTGTGCCCTTGAACTGGCAATTAAAAGGGATATTACGGCCATCCATAATATTTATCCCGAATTGCTGATTGTATGGTCCAAGATAATACCTAGAAGGTCCTGGAGTGGGCCGGGTTCTATCAGGCAGCTGGCTAGAGCACGGAAGCAGCTTAATAGAGTCATAAATAATTTTATGATTGCTTTGGGAGGCTGGGTTATTTCCCATCCTCTGATTGGCCACGAAAATGTTGCTTTGTACAGGGGGGATGGGGTGCATCTTTCAGATGCTTGGAATGTGATTTTTGTTCAAGCCCTAATTGCTTTCCTGCGGGGTTGTTAGGTGGCGGGCGTAGGTACGGAGTACCTTCGCTTTGGCGATAGAGGTGGTGTGTTACTGTGTTATGTATGGTGCAAGAAAAGAAAAGTGGAAATATCTGCTTGCAGGGGTGCACCCTTCAGTTAATTGCCAGGTCGCCCACCCCGTGACGGGGGCCTTGGTCTCCTCCTCCCTGATTTGAGGTGTGCATTTTGAAGAGGTGGAGCCGGGGCAATGGGTTTGGGAGGGGGGGCACCTTAGTTGACAACATGGTTGTATTTCTTTAAGTATCCTGAGGTGACACACCTACCTGATATTGCCACCTTGTCTCAACCCTAAATTCTATAGTCAAAAATTACAGTTCATAAACACATTCCCATTTATTTTATTTAATAAATCTACGCCCCATTTTAAACCCAATGAAGTTGTCCGTGTTTTTATTGTATGAATGTTGGGTACTGTGAGGGAAGGACTCAATCATGGTTCGTTTAACAGCTCCACTGACCTTTACCAGGAATGGCCCAGTCAGTGCTGGCCCGGCATTGCTGTCCCATCTATGCTCCTCTTTTAGTTCTGCAGAATCTTATCACTATTAACAGCACTGTGAGGACATTTTTTCTAAATTGTCATATGACTTGGTTCTCTACCCACATGATAAGGTGTAAATGAGTCATGAGAGACACGTCCCATGGGTGGGGCAAGACACACCTCCTCTATCTGACACGCCTCCAGGGTGTACTGTTTTTTTTTGTAATGAAATGTTGAAGGGTATGGACATAGGTGAAAATGATACAAGCAGCCTGGAAGGGAATCTTTGAAAGTAATGTGTTTTGATTGTAAAGGTGAGCTTAGGACACAGTAGACTACCATTTTATTTGATCGGTCACTGTCCTCTGCAGTGTTAGAGGTGAGGTACTGGAAGGAGAATGAGCAGGCTGGGAAACACAACGCTGTGGGATGGCGTTGACAAATGGTTGAGGTTGGGATACCAGGATATAAATGATACTGTTAAATCTGATTCTAAATGTCCACAAGGGTAGTCAGCCAATAAAAATGTGCCCAGTTTGCAGACATCATGGATTGGATATAAAACTTGGTGAACCAGCAGCATCTATACTATTTTCCTCCAATGATATTTTTGGAGATGGGTTGGTGGTTGATCACTTGAAACATATATTTCACAGAACTTTACATGTCCCTTACAACTTGCGATATGCATATTATTTATTCTTTTAAGTGTTACCAGCAAAATATTAAAATAGATTATTTAACTTAGTAATACAAATAAAGAAATTAAAATAAAAAACGAATGGTATGTAACAATATCGCCTTCTGGCTGGAGCAGATACAAAAAAAAAAAAAAACTTGCATGCAGTCACATGGTATGAGATTGCTGTCCATTTAAGACCCATGCAGAGTCTTTGTTACTATGGCAACAGCAGGAGAGTAAGTTGCGTGTTGTGATTTCAGAAAGGGATGAGCCTTCATAACTCTCTGTTCCCAGCACAACAGCACCAGATATCCGATAGAAGACTAGAATGGAGAAGCGACTACAAATTGTTGATCTAACCCCACTGAGAAGTGGGCTCACAGATACAAAATTTTCCCCACTAATTAGTGGGGCAACTATGGCAGGACTACCAAAAAAAACCAGGCATATGCCTAATGCACCTGTCTCTGGCTGGAACAGGGGTACAAATAATGAAAAGAAGCAAGACTTTATGGCAAAGGCCAATAAAATCATTGATCGTTTTGAGAAAACCCAGATGAGGCTCCTACGACGTTTAAACGGATTCTCAAGCAGCTCCAACATTTCCACTGACAGGCCGACCTACATCAACATCAAAGACACAGAGAAGATAATCCCTCAGGAGGAATGTAATATTAAGTGGGGGCAAAAGCTGCCATGCACACTGCCCACAATGAAAAACCCACCAAGGGCAGAGAATCCAGCTAATGGACCTGATTTTACCTTGATATCCCAGCCAGAGGAGCCAAAAGACCAATAAAAACCAAAGGAAAGCCTCATCCACAAGAGACCATCTCATTGGACGTGAGGACAATTCTCCAACAGCATTAAGATAAGACCCCAGTAACCATCAAAGGGGTGTCAATGGGAGGTCAGTGCAGGACGCTGTCCCTCTCTATAACTGGAAATATGTATATAGAATAAAAGTTTTAGAAAATAGCAAAACTTTTGTTCTCCTTTACTTCATATTGTATACTTCTGTTATAAATAGAAATGTAATGTAATGTAATAACAGAAAGGTTTGTATAGATATAAATATGACCATAATAATAATCTCAACATTTGTATTTTTTTGTATTTCTAGGAGGGCAGGGTCACTTCATCCGCCATCATTCTGCTCTTTGTGATTGGTAGATATATACATAAAGGCATGGAGCCAGTAATGTGGCAGCTACGAAATGATGCAATGTTTAAAGTAATTTTTATTTTATTTATGGACTGGAAGATGAGTATTACATATAATTACCACTACACACCTCCATTTTATGTATGTGCAGACACATAGTGTTATATAATGTGTGTTTGGAGCGCCGACCTCTCTTTTACACCTGGATGTGCGTCAATAAGAGCTCGACTGGTAGGACTGGGCGGAGTCAGGTGGTACTGGGCCCGGAACTGGGCGAGACCACTGCCTGATTGAAGCTGTCAGAGGCAGACAGCCCAAAACAGTGCTCAGCACTCCACATTGTTGTGGAATCATGTGAAACAGCATCTGATCATATGAATTGGATTTTGGAAGCACCTAATTTTCATGATCAACAATGCCTGAGTATGCTGAGCCAACAAGACTAACAACAGAACCACCGCTAAATTGTTTAATTATGTACAGATACAAATCAGGACATCAAATATTGAGTACTTTTGTTACAGATGTCACATCTTTAGAAAAAAAAACTGTGTGTGCCGAGTTGAACCTCCCACTGTTAATCCTTTCCTTCTGACCAGTTGTCTTAAAAATCTAGATTTAAATAAGGTGGGATAAAGGGCATCTCTGCCTGGTTCCTCTCTGCCTGATGTGCCAGAATGGAACGCCGGCGTAATATCTTGCCGGAACGTCACATCACACAAGTCGACATCACAGATTTTATATCACACCCCTTAGAGGTGCAGACAAAATTCACGATGTTCAGTTACCATAATAAATGGTTTTGGTAAGACTATTATCTGAGCTGTATTAAAATAGAATTAAGAATAGAGAAACCAGGTATGTGGTTAAATGGCTGTTAAACAATTTTTTTAATTTTGTTAGTATGCTATCTGCTAGGCTGGTAATAAATCATGCTAAGGTTCAGTTTTGAAGATTAGCATCCTATAAGTAATGAATATTCTTGGTGAGGGTCATCAGGTGGCGATTTGTTTAGATGTTTATAAGAATCCAAAAAAGGCATCTGAAATCCTGACAGAGACAGGAAAGGAGTAATCAGCTTAGAGTTGCAGTTACCAGGAGGCTGCCCCAACCCCACTCAGCAACAGGCAGACTTGTGATTGGCTGCCTGTTCCTCTGTAGCAACCCTGGCAACTGTAAGCTGATCCATCCTTTATTGTCTGCTGGCTGCAGCCTGCAGGTGCCGATCATTCAGGAGCTGTTGTGTCTCACTCATTGGCCTCCACAGTACAGGACCTTGCTGGGCCAATGATCGGGACACAGCTGCTGCTGATCTACTACTGTTATAATAAAAAAATGAATAAAGGTGCTGATGAGGCAGCTTCCAGGCTGCCTCATGAGGGTACCGGCCTACTGGGAAACTTCCTGGTAAGGCCTATTGCCAATCCGCCCCTGCGTGCTCACCCCCTAGTGTATGTCTCTATTATCCCTGTCTATATGTGCTCCTTCCCTAGTGTATGTTTCTATTATCCCTATCTGTATGTGCTCCTTCCCTAGTGTATGTTACTATTATCCCTGTTTATATGTGCTCCCCCCCAGTGTATGTCTTTTATGCCTGTCTATTTGCTCACCCCAGTGTATGTTTCAATTATCCCTGTCTATATGTGCTCCCCCCCCCAGTGTATGTTTCTATTATCCCTGTTTATATGTGCTCCCTCCCAGTGTATGTTTCTAATATCCCTGTCTATGTGCTCCTTCCAGTGTATGTTTCTATTATCCCTGTTTATATGTGCTCCCTCCCAGTGTATGTTTCTAATATCCCTGTCTATGTGCTCCTTCCAGTGTATGTTTCTATTATCCCT
>WWET01003014.1:85993-96138 GCA_011038615.1 Limnodynastes dumerilii
CGCGGGGGAGAGATCGTAAAGCTGCCGGAGGGACAGATAAGGTAAGATTAGTTTTCTTTACTTTTCTTTTACTTGTAAGGAGTTTTTTTTTATTTGATTTTTACTATATTTTTGCAGGGGAGAGGCTCAGTGCGCCTGGAGCCGGCAGACTGTCAGAGATTGAACAGCTGCCGGACTCCTGCGGCGCCACTTCATAAATTTGGCGCCTGGAGCTTGCGCTCCGGTTGCTCCGCCCTCCCTACGCCTCTGAATACAAGTACCCAAAAATTAAGTACAGTACAAAAAGAGCAAAACAATGTGTATGGAATATAAAGAATGTGAATACTGGGGATAAAAGAACTGCATAAGTCTTCTTGTAAAATATATAAATAATATTTCAATTGCATTTTATTAACACAACACTATATCGCAGGGGCGCCACCTCCAGAGTGAAATATGCAGAAAACAAGGGTATAAGGGGAAAAGGACAACATTGACGCCTTTAAATGAGGTGCACTGTGTAAAACTAAAACAGCACTGTTGAAGAAAAAATAATCCAACAGAGGAGGAAAAAGAAACCATCAATGACCAGATAATTGATTAAATCAATGAGTTTTAAATTATTTTATGGTATATTCGTTAACCAATAAGTCTCACAAAACTCATAAGTTGAATTAATGTGTCACTATATCTAAGTATGCAGATATTATCACCAAGTACATGTAACAAAATTTGGTATCCAAAAAACACCAGGCTTACAGATGGGTTAGATAAATGTGTTGGTATACCATTGATGTAAAGATATCCAAAATTAAGAAATACATAATACACAAGACTGCAGGTACATAAAGGTTACTCAGTGCTGTGATAGGGAAATATTCATACAAAAAAAGCAATCAAAAATTAAATAATGCATAAAACATGGAATGAGAAGGAAGATCAACGGTTGACTCACAGATGATATATATATTTTCACATGGTAAGGATAAATGGAAAATACATAGAAACATAGAAAGTGACGGCAGATAAGAGCCACATGGCCCATCCACTCTGCCCAGTTGTTTATTTAAAACTATACTGACCCTAGACCCTATATACTCTATACCCTATACAACCCTTGATACATCTGAACGCTGGCTGTAGTGCCATTAATGCTATATTGACCTTTTGGGTTTTTGTGCTCCAGGTGCATGATTTTGCATTTTTTGGCATTAAACTGTAAATACTTTACTGACTCAGTCAAAAAATTCTATAAAATAGGTCCTCATCTGTTAATACTTAACTTTTATTGGTTTAAAATATAAAAATTGCAGTAAGTAGACGAAAGTAATGTACCAACGTTTTAACATATGGATGGAGATGGTAAGGGTAGGTAATCTTAATTGGATGAAGGGTAGGCTATCCTGAATAAGTGGGTTTTGAGGGAGCATTTGAAGGATTGGAGGGTGTTGGATTGGCTGATAGGTTGCAGTAGGTTGTTCCAATGCAGAGGGGCAGCACGGGAGAAATTTTGTTGCAGGAGTTGGAGATAGTTATAAGGGAGGCCAGAGAGGAAAATGTTCTAGTAGTCAAGATGGGAGATAACAAGAGCGTGAATGAGCATTTTTGTGGCATATAGAGTTTATTCCTCATTATTGTAATTAATAATTTGTATCCCCTCCACAACAGGGTGTTATGTAATATAGAAAACTATTATGAAGGGAGTATAAAGCCCTATTATAGAGGATAAATTAAATTGAGTACAAGTAAGGCAAAATAAATAATTTTATCTTGGGGCATATAAACTATTTACTTCTTATCAATTGTAAAGAAATCTTCCCCATAATTGCCGTTAAAAAATGTAATTAACATCATTTTTTTACTAACACATGTAGATGGATAAAAGGGTAGCAATGCGCAGGGTGGAGGTAGAAGTTTGGTGCTTAAAAATGTCTCCAGCCCTGGTGTTTGGAGATTAAGTGAAAACAAACAAGGTTTTATTTTTTTTTTTATGAGGAGAAAGGAGCATTTGCAGATGAAAACTGCAACCAGATTTCTACAACTATAACTGGGCTTTGATTTTTAGGGTTTTGGCATGTTGGGGTATGATTAAAGGATCCCTCTGAGCCACAATATTAGCCGATGGCAGACTTAACCCGTAATTAGGCTCTAACAATGTTTCCATTTTTCATTTATATGTAAAAATAAAATTGTGTGACTTTATTTCTTCATTGGAATACAGCAATGGAAATACTACAAATAAAAAAGATCATCCTGTGTCCTGCTTTGTCTAGAACCACTCATGGTAGTGCAGTACGATAATACAGTACAGTAGTAATAAGCAAAGCATAATGCCAAATTACTTGTCTTTAGGACGGTACATTCCCTAAACACAGTTTAAAAAAGACCCCTGTAATGAGTGAGTGACTCCACCAGAGGTAACTCGCATTTAGCGGCACCAAGACCTGGTAGCCCAGGTAAAAGTTGTGAACCTGATCCAGACCCCCGCACGCTTTCCGTATGTGTGGAGGTCCTAAAATTCCTTTAGAAGAGGTGAGTTAGCTCCCCCTATCATTCCCCTCTCCCGTGTGGAGATTTTGTGACTTACGCAGCCATAAGGCACACGAGCAGATCAGAGGTCCACTGGTCTGCTTGTAACTCCCTAATCCATCCCTTACTGTAAATGCTTCCCCCCCACTGACCTTGGCAGGTGGAGGGGAAAACCAGACCCTTTCTTATTAAATCCCATTAAATTTCGTACTCTAGGACTTATGTTTGCAAAACAGCCATAACATCTGGAGGGCGCTGTGACATCTTAAGTTTTCTGCTCCCTCTATAATCCTTAATAGTCATTGATTCCAGTGTCTTCCTTTTACCCACCTCTGACTCCTCACTACAAAACTTCTCCCCTGCTGCCACCCACTTGTCACATTCCCTGATCAGAATCCCTCACATCCTTCATATATTAAACATTCTGTAAAAATCTATTATATTAAAGCTTTAATGAAAGTTGTGTTATACACATACCCCTCCTTTTCCTTCGTTTCATGGCTCTCCCTGTCTTTTGTTTTAAGGTCTGTAATTCTTAGGTCTATCTTGTTTGTCCTTGTTTTATAAATGCTTATTTTTGCACTGTTTGATGCGAGTTTCGTTCGTCACTGCGAAAAGCCATTTTTTGCCAAAAGTTCAATGTCTGCTGTGTGTATTTTAGAAAATGGCTGCATTGCGAAATTTACCCCGAGAACCGCCGCTGGACCTGATGGTTTCCGAAGCTACAGGTAAGTGCAGGAGAGGGCATGTACTGTAGCAGGATAGTTTTAGGGTTAGGCTGCAGGGAGGGGATGGATAGAAGAAAAGGAGACTTAGGGTTAGGCTGGTTAGGGAAGGGAGTTTTGCGGGGAAGAGTGGGTACAATAGGTAATAGAAAGGGTTAGTTAGGGTAGAATTACTATAAGGGTTGGGGTAAGGTAAATAGAGAGTGTTGCTAACCTGTCTTTGGTGGGCCAGGAAGTTTCGGTGCAGCTCTGTCTTTGGAAAAGGGTTCTCAAAAATGGCAGCCTGCACCCGTTTCATGCCACATATCACTAAACTCTGTAGTTACTGAAGACTCAAAAAATAAGTGATAGAGCACCCAGTGATGAGTTTGTTATTGGTAAATAATACATCTGTGTAACCTTTTTTATTGCATTGATAATTCACATATTACTATAACTAAAAGCACGGCATCCAGCCTTAAATGATATGGACTCACTGAAATGTTCCATTAGGAAAATATGGTCAAGGAGTTTTTATCCAGTGTTTTATTCTCAAGGCAGCATTGTTCTATTGTGGCTAAGGATAGAACATGTAATTATTTTAATTAGAGCAGCAGGTCCCAATCATAATAAACGTAAATATGAGGAGAAATGTTGTGTGTGCAGAATAACAGATTTAAAATAAGAAAGTTAAACAGTACCTGTGGTCGGAGTGGTCAAGCGAGGGTTAACTAGTGAATTTCTCTTTTAAGGTTACCATTACAGAAAGGAATGTGATGAGGTGCTGTTCATTACTGTATTTTGGATATACACATATTAAGCTATATCTGTGCTGTACCAATCAGTTCAAAATCGATCCCCATGGAAATGGTAAACCCCGCCCCCACTGTATGATTTAAATGATCTCCCGCCCACCTTACAGAGTTTAGGCAGGCAGAGGTAATGCCCTACCACCGTCTGACGGATGTCCAGTTCCGAGCGCCTGGCGATCTGTTGCAGAACATCTGGCAAGCCTATCACTTATTACTAATAAAAGTGTGAGTATGGCAGCAGGGAAGTGGAGCACAGTGCAGGATCGGGAGCCAGAGGATGCAGAGCCAGCGCTGGAGAGGAAGAGTGCGACGTGGGACAAAAGAAACGCTTACCTGCAGGAGGATGCCATTATGGGACCTCGCGCCGCGGAGGTAAGGGAAGGACTGGCTGGCAGCCAATCAGCATTGATTGGCTGCTGGCCGGTCACAGACAGGCGGAGGGAATGCCCTACCCTGTCTGACGGATGTCCAGTTCTGAGCGCCTGGAGATCTGTTGCAGAACAGAATCAGCATTGATTGGCTGCTGGCCGGTCACATGGCGTGGCCGCGAGCCAATCAGGGCTCGCAGCAGCCGTCTTACTAAAGGAGACTCGTAGGGCTCAATGCAGCACTGCACCCAGGCACCCCTGCGGCGCCCAGGGTGCATTGCGGTGCCGTGGTGAGCCAATCAGGGCTCACCACGTCACCTACCCCATCAGCCCCTGCGGCTGGATTAAAAATCCACCGAATGGGCAGGAAGGCAGGAGCAGTGGCCGGAAGAGGCCGAAGGAAGAAGAGGTGTGGGCGCGCTGCGGAGGAAGACAGGGCCAGAAGAGGCTAAAGAAGAAAAGCTGGAAGAATTGGAAGTAGCTGCGCAGGAAGACAGAAAACAGCAAGGTTGGCAGTGGAGAGCCTGTATTTGGCTTCCACTGTCTCCTAACCTGCGCGGACAGGTAGCAATTCACCCCACTGGACCACCAGGGAAATAGTTACTCAATTGTCCCCCTGGCACAAGCACTGCCGCTGATGATACGGCCCAGTCCAGGCCTGGATTGGAACCCAACCCCCTTCACAGGCATAGGGGTGAGGACCACCCCGCTCCCCCATCTGAGGGCACTAGGCCCTATAGTGAGATAGGGCGCTAGGCCCTATTAGGTAGAGGGGTGTTAGACACCAGTAGTACAGGGCATTAGGCCCTATAGGTAGTTATAGATAAAGGGTACTAGACCCTTTGTTAGAGGGTGCTAGGCCCTTGGTTAGAGGGCGCTAGGCCCTGTGTGGATTAGCGGCGCTAGGCCCTTGATTAGGTTCGGGCACTAGGCCTGGGGTATGGTTAGAAGGGTGTTAGACCCTTGGGTAGCAGGGCACTAGGCCCTGGTTAGGGACGGGTGCTAGGCCTGCGTTAGGTTGGGCACTAAGCCCCTGTTTGGTTAAAGGGCATTAGGCCCCGGTGTTAGTGTTGGGCGCTAGGCCCATGTTTGGCCGCAGGGGGTGCTAGGCTCCGTTAGTGGTAGAGGGGGATAGGCCCTGGCTAGGGTAGCATCAGGAGAACACGTGACAGAGGACAGGTTGTAGTACTCGGAGGTAAGTGGTCTCTGGTAGGTGTGGTGGCGGGGAAAGTATCAAGGTGGTGAGTATCAAGACCTGTACTCCGTGTGGTGTTTGTTCCCCCCTCCTTCCATGGGTGCGGAGATGGAGCCGGAAAGCATGGGAAAGGTTCTGTCCCGCTCGCCAGTCATTGGCGAAAAGAGGTGTCTGAGGCCCTGGCCGGTGGTGACGATTACCTCACCCATGCACTAATTTCCTCCGTTCTCTCCCGCAGGTATTTTTGGGTGTTGATGTTGTACTAATGGTTGTGCTTTCTTTGCAGCATTAGAGATTGCCACGCCTGGGACCGGGGGAGGAACAGCGCGTCTTCTCTGGTGGTTTCTTCAGGATCGGGTAGGAACCTCAGGGGTGGGGGCGGGCCTGGGTTTTGTTTGTAATTCACATGGCGCCAGCGCACCACCCGTTACAAAAGGAAACCGATGTAACTATAAGTCACAATTTCAACATGAAGCTTTGACTTTTCTTTTCAATCTAGTAATA
The DNA here is from genome assembly GCA_011038615.1 of Limnodynastes dumerilii. Lineage (NCBI taxonomy): Eukaryota > Metazoa > Chordata > Amphibia > Anura > Limnodynastidae > Limnodynastes > Limnodynastes dumerilii. The sequence continues at coordinate 92,085 of WWET01003014.1, forward strand.
ATATATAATAATATACTATTATTACTTGTTAAAGTGGGCTCGCTTGCTAGCTAACCAGTGCCAATAACTTCAGACTGTATTCAGACTTATGGAAAACAACTGTATTTTGCATGTGCATAAGCGCACAATCCACAATTTGCTTACGGATATGGATCCTCCAGTGACTTCTGTAATGGAAGTTTTGCTAATGGGGGGGGGCAGGATAAGGTGGGATGCGTACTTTATTTACACAAGGTGAGAGGGGTTTGGTATTTAAATAGTATTATCCAGATTTCCGCACCATCTCTATTTTACATTAGGATCCTGCTCAGAACCAAAAATTTTAGCGCCAGAGCAAAAAGAAAAAAGTCGTCCCCCCCCCCCCCCACCCCTTGCTTTACAACCCCCACACACCTTGCTTTAGCAGCCAGTTTAACCTTAAAATGAACTTACTGGCACCCAACTGTTTTTGCACCCTGGGCGACCGCCCCATCGCACACCCCTAATTACCCCTGGTATTGCAACTCTCATGCATGCACCCACATGAGAGTCTGGATCTGGTCTTTTAAGGAATCATCTGAACCTCATTATAAAAATATAACAGGCCTCTTCCAGGATTGATGACACAGCAAATCAAACTAGAAATACAGTAATTTGTTTATTTATCAATTCAACTGTACTTTTACTAAATTATATGGCAGTGTCTGAAATGTAGGGTTACAGACCCCCTCCCCAATCCGTAATATATATTATTGCTTGTGGTGTAGTTGCAGCTTTGCTCTTGTGCCTATGCATACATCATTTTATAGAACTGGCACATCCTTATGGTAGGAGTCGCCATCGTGAATGGAGACTTTTAGAAGTAGAAACAGCCGAAAGCAAATTTTTGGCTGTCTCTATTTTCTAAAAGGCTGCCATTTTCGAAAAAAGCCGATCAGCATACTTACATCGGCATACTTACTTCATCTTTTGGAAACGCACAGACTGGAGAGGTGAGTAACACTCTCCAGGGAGTTTTAGGGTTAGGCAGTAGGGAAGTGAGGGTTAAGGTAATGAAAGGGTAGGGTTAGGGTTAGTATAATGGAAGGGGTGAGTTAGGGTCAGGTTGCAGGGTGGGAAGTCCTAGGATTAAGCTGCGGCGAGGGGAGTCTTAGGGTTAGGCTGTGGAAAGGGAGTTTTAGAGTTAGGCTGTGGGGAGTGGAGTCTTAGGGTTAGGCTGTGGAAAGGGAGTCTTAGGGTTAGGCTGCGGGGAAGGGAGGGTAAGGGTTAGGGTAATGGAAGGGGGAGGATAGGGTAAGGAATAGGGTAAGGGCTGGATAAACTTATACATACCATTTGATCCAGCATCTTCCTACAAAAAAATATTCCAAAACAACTACCTATATGTTATCCACATTGCCTATTTGTTATAACACGGGCACGAGTTTTCTATTATTGGTCCTGCTACCACTCTTACAGGCACAAGAATGACCTGCATAAAGCTGAGTGCCTAACATGGTCATGCACCTTTCCATGCTCTTACTCTGATTGTGAATATAGAGGACCCAAGTATGACAGTCAGATTTATGTTGCATAGCAAATAAGTAAAAAAAATACCCACTCATTTGAATTCCTCATTGCTGATTAAGAGTAAACATTGTTTGTACTATATAACTGGATGAATTCTAGTTATAGAAAATATTGACAAAAAGATTGGGTGGATATGTAATAGAACACAAGGACAAGGACCTGTTTTATATTATGGACATTGGTGACCTTTGTTTATATTATATTCTAAAATTTCTATTTATATTCAGCTGTACATGCTGTATTACATGCTGTATTACAAGGTGCTTTTCTGAAATCATTGCACATCTATATGATAACCAGCTTGAGGTGTCTTCTATTCAATTTCTAATTTAAATAAAGTCTATTTCTTTCTAGCAAACCACAGCTGTTGCCAAAGTGTTAAATACCAATATAGCAAATACCAAATACCAATATAGCACAAGTAGAATGCATTTACATTTGCTCTGGAAATCACTATTTCTCTTATTTAATAGAGATTATGGGCCTGATCCAGACCTACGCTGGCTGGCGTAAGATCGGCTTAAAAGCCGATCTGCGCATGTGCCGGGAAGATGTTGCCCGGCGTAGCTACGGCAACGCCCGATCGTGGATCGGGCGTCCGTAGCAGCGCCGTAGTAATGCTGGAGGGGGAGTCCCCCAGCGTTACTACGTTCAGGTTAGTGTAGGTGTGCGTAAGTTTAGGGATAGGCCTGCAGAAAGGCAAAGGTTAGGCTGTGGAGAGGAGAAGGTTAGAGTAAGGTTGCTAAAAGGGTAAGGTTTGTGTTAGGCTCAGAGGCAGAATTAGTGGACTGTGGGCCCAGGTGCAAAAAATATGTGTTGGCCCTGATGATATCCCAGGTAACCTGGTGGGGAGCTTCAGCAGGGTGGTGATGACGGCTGTGGGCCCTTGTATCAGCATGGACCTCAGTGTACACATGTTGCACCAATGGTATTTCCTCCCCTGGTTAGGCTGCTAGAAGGGAAAGTTTAGGGTTATGCTGTGGAGAGGGGGTGGTTAGGGGTTAGGCTGCAGGAAATGGAGGGTTAGTAAAGGTTAGGTATGCAGTATGGAATATTTAGGGTTAGGATGAAAACTTTCCTGTTGGTGTTGGAAAATACACCCACAGAGAAACAATGGGAAAAATTAAAGCTTTATACATTTATAGATTTGTATTCTTACCCCTAAGGGTAGGGTTGAGATTGCAATGCAGCAATAGCAAATTTTTGTCATCTCATATCACATCTCAGGCCAATATCTTTTGGATTGTTACAGTCTATTGCTGAATGACATGAAAGCAGACACGAGCTAAGGGAAGCTAAATGTGATTAAACTACACCTATTATTTATTAATACTTAAGGCTGATCTCTCATCAATATCTATGGTTTGTATTGTCAAAGAAGTTCTTCATGTTGCTCCTTTCATTTACTTTGAGCTAAACAAAATCCATGGACTAAATCGAAATGCAGAACATGCTGGAATCCAATAGCTGACACCTAGGGGCATATATACAGGGGGTACAAGGGTTGCAGCTGCAATGGGGCCCAAAGGAGAGGGGGCCAATGGCAGCCGTTCCCCTTGCATTTCTAACAGCACTCATACACTGTTAGGCAGCGTGTGCTAGCTGTCCCGTGCCTCCGTCTCTCCCCTGGCTCCCTTACCTCACAGGAACTTCCATCAATGGGCTCCGTCCTGCGTTCAATGCACGCTGCCTGCGTGCTCTCCCTCCGGCAGACCTGTCAGTCACCGCTTGTAAACACTGGTCACGTGGCGGTGCCGTCACTCTGCAGGCAGACGCGCGCCCCGTCGCGTCACCATGCAGTGTGCCAGGCTATTGGAGACCAGTCAGGCTGCTAGCCTATCAGGGGCTAGCAGCCTCTATTTAAACTCAGCACTGCCTCCTGGCAGATGCTGGTTATAGTTTCTACCTGCGGGTCTGTGCACGTCTTGTTGCTCCTTCTCTGCCTTGTGCTTTTGTGCTTTTCTGATCTTGAGTGCCCTGATTTATTCCTACCCTGTTCCTTGCCATTGTACCTATTTGTCTCTTGTTCCTCTCTCTCTCTCCTTAGTGTTTTCCCCAAATTTGTGTGTTCCTTATTTTTCCTGACTGACTGTGTCTGTTAACCCCTCTGGGGGTTCCAGCTACTTGAGTGTGAGTGTCATTGTCCTAGTCTGTATTGTACGTCCAGTCTGTCCCGTCATCCCCATCTTGTCCTTTGAGTCCGTTCTGTGTTTTTTGTATTGTTAGTCCCGGTGTGGTTCCTTCTGCCCGGCCTATTTCCCTCTACTATCTTCCTCCTGTCTAATCTGTTTTTCTCACTAGCTCTTCCTGTTCCTCTCCCGGGTTTTCTCTAAAGGTGCGTATCCTGACGAGTCCTACCAGCTCCAGTCCATCCCCACCTTCAGGGGCTCTGGCGAAAACTCAGACAGACATCAGGCTCTACAAACCGGTGAGTTACCCGCTCTTCACTTTACTACCCTCTGGTCACCCTGGTCCCCTGTCGGGGTAAACCCGGGGTACCATAACA
>WWET01003014.1:105346-118953 GCA_011038615.1 Limnodynastes dumerilii
GAGTGGTTATCCTTTGAGTGAGCACTTTAGTAACAATGCAAATGTACTACTAGATGAAATAATAATAAGCAGCATTTCCACCCCTTTTGTATTGCATTTGGAAGGGTAAATTCTAATGCAAAGGTCCAGAATAGATTGTGGATTGTCATGCAACAGCAGATCTCTGGACATAGACAAAGTCATGCCCTGTGGCAGGACCAAATGTTTGTATGTCGGCAATTGAATCTTGATTGGTTTGAATTGCATGAGCACACCCCTGCTGTAAATTGACTATGTCCCTCCAGCCCTTACCTCCCATAAAATGCCCCTCTGAACACAAAAGCTCTCAGCAGTGACTTGCATTTGTGTCTGGATCTCCTCAATAGCGTGGTGCATTTGTTCTGAGCATGTACAGTGCAAAAGAATGTAGAGCTACCCTACATCTTCAGGAGTATGTTCAGGTCTGGATTAGGCCCATTATGTTGTGTAAAAGAAAGGAAATAAACCTTAAACATGCTCTACTAAGACAATAATGATACATATCTACCCTGTCAATGTCTTAAATATACGTATACAGTATGTATAATACTACTGGTTTTTTTTAAAACTCAAAATATAGTGGCAAAAATATCTTCAACACTGTTAAGTGCATTTTACCTAATCAATGCTTTCTCCCCAAAATAATCTCCAACTCCGAGAGTTTTGATTTCCTGTGGTTCCTGAGACCCTTCCACAGCTTGTGTCACACGTACCTGGAGAAAAGAATATGAAGGCATCAGTTAAAGTTAATCAAATACCAATTTGTTATCATATATCATTCCATCCTATGAGTGTAAACGTTCCAGAAAGCAGAGTTTGATTGTAAGCTTGTTGCCAAAACTAATGCGATGACCTCAGCCATCCTCGGATACCCACGTAAATGCAAAGCACAGTTGGGTACATTTAAATGAAAATTCATTAACAAGTCATTTAGGATTATCCTGCCCTCTGTTGGAATAGCTGTTTTGTTCTCTGATGAACAGATTTGATATTTAACTCTCAAGAAAATCAGTTTCCATCAGACCAGAGAAGCTGCCAGATGAGTCTACAACATATTGTTTACATGAAATCCCGAGAGTCAGTACTTGCAGGTCTGTTCATGCCTATTTGGATTCTTTATTTTCATGTAGAAAACCCTCATCAGATGCAGTCATACCCTTAATTACTTAAATGAGGAACTGGCAGATCACTGGCAAGTGAGAGAGCCAACCACATTTAATTTGTATCAACACCAGAAGGGGCTGTGTTACAATATGAGCAGCTTAGAGAGTCGACGCTTATTCCAGTCACTGCCAACAAAGAGGTCTGCGGGATAGAAGGAGATGCATCTCATCCATTGTAATAATTAGCACAGCTAATGTTTGTAAACAAGTAGTTGCACTAGCAGAACATTTCTTTGGTTTCTGCATTTAGGATTTTTAGAATTTAATTCTAATGCGTATTAATAGAATGAGTTAATAATGGGAGATATGTGGATTAAATGTTGCTGGCATGTATTTGTTTATGGGTCTCCCAATCTGTTATTAGTGCCTTTGGCTATATACACGTTGTCCATACTTAAAAAAGAAAAGAAAATAGGACATAAGCAGGTAACTAACATTTTCCCTAATAATATATTGTCCTAAAGCAAAGCCATACTTTGTAAGTGTGGGTTATTATGTAATGTCTATTGCCTGGTCTTCCCATCCACAGTAAGCGGTTTTGCTATATCTTTATTATTTAATACCACAAGATCCTAGTGTGTTCCTGCAAGTGCCTATACCTAAAATATTCCTGTTACCTACAGTTGAAAAACACTAGTTTTATTGGTCCACCGGTCTTCCTGTTTTAAACCCATAATCCAAAATATATTCCTGTTGTTCCTCAGTCCTAACGTAAAGCATTAACCAGGAGAAGCCAATCACATTCACAGCAGAGAGGTGCTGCAGTAACTATACATACTACCAGGTGCTAGGAAGACAGGCAACAGCAATGAAACCACAGAGATGCGTGTTGGTATTCACAGCTGGGAAGTTATTGGTTGTCAAGCAGCACCAGTAAATGGTCATGATGATACTCAGCTGCTAGACAAGCGTTTAACAATTCCAACTTACCATGATAAGTCACATTTAAAAAGCAAAACCTTGATTTTGAATTATTTTTATTAGAACATATCAAGGGGTCCATTTATTATTATATTAAATTTATTATATTAAATGACTGTAAACTGAAGCTAAATAGTATTGTCTCTGCAGCTGGGCTCTCCTGAAAAAGAACATTTAAGCTGCAGCCATTACAGAACAATGAGCAAGGGCAAGAATCATTGGTTTCCAAACCATAAAATAACAGAGGTGCCGAGGTGCAGAATATGGCAGCCTGGTGTGGGAGTGGTTTCTATAGTAGAATGGCTCATAGCTGGGAGAGGGACAGAAATGAGGCAACAGCTTAGCAAAGGAGCCCAAAGTGTTTTCTGTTTCACAGCACATTTTCTGCAAATATAGAATTAAACTGAAGATAAACAGCTTTGCTTATGGGCAATATGCTTCCAGATTCTCTCTGGTAGATCTTAAGACCACAAAAAAGCTATTTCTGAAATGCAGGCAGGACCAAAGGAAGCTTTCCTATTCTTTTATATCTCAGTGTTGGGCAAGGGCTGGCTGGAGGCTGTTTCATTACATTGCCTTGGGCTTGGTCAATGGGTACATACATTTTTATTTCCTTAACCAAATCCTCATAGACTTCAGGCCTATAACAATAGAAAAATCAAGTGGAAGTGCAGGGCCGGTGCTAGCATGTCTGTAAATTTGCACCCTCTTCTTTTATAAATATTATAATCACACTGCTGTGCCCGGGACAGGAAAACGAAGGAACCACTGACTCCTCCCTCTGATCAGGTGACTGGTCACATGGTCTAGACATCAGCAGAGATCTTTTTAGCCCACTTGGATTACCCATACAGCTCTGTCTTCTAACATGCCATTACCTGGAATAGATGAAAACACAGCAAGCACAGATTATTGCTATGTAATTAGTTCTTACCTTTCCTTTGGCGATTATGAAAAATGTGTTGCCCTCTTCTCCTTCTCTGATGATATAATCCCCTTTGTCATAAAAGTCCTATAGAACAATAATATTAAAATTAAAATAAGAGAACGGAAGAAATATTATGGCTTGATTCAGCAAGTAGACTGTGTGTGTCAGTCACAATCAAATCACAGGAGTGACCTTTTCCTCTAGACCATTCGGCAGTACAGATCTTGACACGACTCTCATGAAGCCACATTTGGTGGCAAGTACGTTCAGCAATCACTTCATGTAATTACTCTGATTATAATTCAACCTTTTTGCAATGTACACTTCTGTACAAGACATCTGGCTTAATAATTATTAAAAATGTCTCAACTCAGGGGTGTTTCTGTTAGAGAATTTATAATGGGAAATGTTTCACTTCTCTGGTCTCATTTTTAAATCCTTATGATAATATAATGCACTGCATAGATTGTTCATTTGCCATTATTGATTGTTTATTAGATCTAGAATTAATGTAGCTCTATATTTTTATGACATATTTGCCCACCTCTTTAAGGGGATGGCAAGGGATAGGCTATAAGTACTCAATCTGTGGTGAGGAATGTTACCAAAACTTTCTTCAGGAGGCGTAACTGAAATTTTGGGGTCCCTGGAACTTGCCAGGAGAGAATAAAAGTATGTTTTAAGTTAGAGAACAAGTAGAGACCTTACCACTTTGTGTGAATTAAATATAATTTCTCATACATTGATTAGCTGTATTAGAAGAACGAAATATAGAATATATTGCATGTACGCTGTCTTTAGGACCGCGTATACGCAATCTACGTTGCAGAGAAGTAACGTAGATTATGTTACAAAATTACTGCGCATGCGCAGTAGCACTTTTCTGAAAACTCCGGCTGCAAATGCAATGCGGCCGGAGCTCTGCATACAGCCCTATATGTGTTAATAATAAATTGTTAAAACGTGTTACATGATATTAGGGGTAGGCAACCTTAAACACTCATAGAGCCATTTGGACCCATTTCCCCAAGAAAACCTCGGGAGCCACAAAACCCTTTTGACATTTTAAATGAAGATAACACTGCATATACAGTTGTGGTCAAAATTATTCAACCCCCACTGAAATTGAATGTTTTGGCCAGTTTGACATTGATTTTGATCATTCAGTTATCTTGCTTACATTTACATGAAAGAGGCACTTGTAGGTCAGAGAAATATAAACTTAAGTTTATAATGAAATAACCACAAATGTCTTTTCTGTGCTCACATCATTATTAGTTTTTATTCAACCCCCAAGTGACATTCAATCTTAGTACTTAGTACAACATCCTTTTACAGTTATAACAGCTTTTAAACGTGAAGCATAGCTTGACACAAGTGTCTTGCAGCGATCTACGGGTATGTTCGCCCATTCTTCATGGGCAAAAGCCTCCAGTTCAGTCAAATTCTTAGGCTTGCGCACTGCAACTGCTTTCTTTAAGTCCCACCAGAGGTTCTCAATCGGATTTAAGTCTGGTGACTGCGATGGCCACTCCAAAATGTTCCAGCCTTTCCTCTGCAACCATGCTCTAGTGGACTTGGAGGTATGCTTGGGATCATTGTCCTGTTGAAAGGTCCAACGTCTCCCAAGCCTCAGGTGTGTGACGGACTGCATCACATTTTCATCCAATATCTCCTGGTACTGAAGAGAATTCATGGTACCTTGTACACGCTGAAGCTTCCCTGTACCTGCAGAAGCAAAACAGCCCCAAAGCATTATTGACCCTCCGCCATGCTTCACAGTAGGCAAGGTGTTCTTTTCGTCATATGCCTTGTTCTTCCTCCTCCAAACATAGCGTTGATCCATGGGCCCAAACAGTTCTAATTTTGTTTCATCAGTCCACAGAACACTATCCCACAACTTTTGTGGTTTGCCCACATGACTTTTGGCATACTGCAGTCGACTCTTCTTATTCTTGGGAGACAGCAAGGGGGTGCGCCTGGGGGTTCTGGCATGGAGACCTTCATTACGCAGTGTGCGCCTTATTGTCTGAGCTGAAACTTCTATACCCACATCTGACAAATCTTTTTTCAGTTCCTCAGCAGTCACACGGGGACTTTTATCCACTCTACGCTTTAGGTAGCGCACAGCAGTCGAAGTCAGGATCTTCTTTCTTCCACGACCAGGTAGCATTTCAATAGTGCCCTTTGCCTTGAATTTGCGAATGATGCTTCCTATGGTGTCTCTTGGTATGTTTAACTTCTTTGCAATCTTCTTATAGCCATTGCCCTTGCTGTGAAGACAAATCACCTCTTCTCTTGTCTTCCTGGACCATTCTCTTGACTTCACCATGTTTGTAACCACACCAGTAAATGTCTAGAAGGAGCTGAGTATCACAGTCATTTTAAAGCTGCCCAATTGGTGCTTATTATGCTTGATTGGTGCTCGGTGACATCCACAGGTGTTTTCAATACCTGATTGAAAACACCGGAATGAACCTCTCTTCTTCAGAGTGGTAGTCTTTAAGGGGTTGAATAATTGTGGCAATGAGGAAACCACAAAATAAACATTTACTACTGTGTTATATAAACAATTGATGTCATTTTAGTTGCATTTGGTTCTTTAAAACGTCCTTGTAGGATTTCATTCTGAATAAAATTCCAAATGTACACTATAGTCCCTAAACCCCTTTACCTCGGAAGCCACAAAACCCTTTTGATATCGAAAATGAAGATAACACTGCATATATTGTTTTTTTTTTACCTTCATCCCATTTATAAAAATAACTATAGTGTGTTGCATTTATGAAATCAATGAACCTGCTCCTTTTGTGCCCCTTATATGTGGCCAGCCTCCTTTTGTGCCCCTTATATGTGTCCAGCTTCCTTTTGTGACCCCTTTATATGTATCAGTCTCTGTTTGTGCCCCTATGTTCAGCCTCTTTTTGTGCCCTCTTTATATGTGCCCAGCCTCCTTTTGTGCCCCCTTTATATGTGTATCAGCCTCCTTTGTGCTCCCTTTATAAGTATATCAGCACCTTTGTGCTCCCTTTATATGTGTATTAGCCTCCTTTGTGCCCCCTTTATATGAGTATTAGCCTTCTTTTGTGCCCCCTTTATATGTGTATTAGCCTCCTTTGTGCCCCCTTTATAAGCATATCAGCCTCCTTTGTGCCTCCTTTATATGAATATCAGCCCCCTTTAGTGCCCCCCTTTATATGAATATCAGCCTCCTTTGTGCCCCCTTTATATGAATATCAGCCACCTTTGTGCCCCCTTTACTACTGAAAAGATAAGACGTGGGATTGAGATTTTAGTTGTACTGTGTAAATGCTGCCTGTCATCTGAGATTTTATTGTATTTGATTGTGTTTTAAAGGAAAATAAAGATGATTGTTATTGCATAACGAGAATTGATATTGTGCTTTTAGAAGAGTGGTATAGCGCATAAATATCAGAGGTTTTTCTATTTATCTAGACAACTGTACATTGGGGTGGTAGACCCCTACACCTCAGATAATTTGCAGCTCATACTTATAGTGCAGGATCTCTAAGATTGTTTATATTTGCGAAGTAATTTAGCAGATCAAGTACACCCCTTCCTGTTAACGGAATTCCCTTATGGCAGTGGTGTCTTTTAGCTGTATAATGTGGCTTGGCTTCACTGTAAATATTATTCAGGGTGTTGAAGCTGTTGACTTACCCTCCAAATTCCCCAGATCTCAATTCCATTCAGCATCACTGGCATGGAGCCATGTGGACCCTACCATGCAACTTACAGGACTTTATGGATCTGCTAATGTCTTAGTGCATGATAGCACAGGACACCATCACAGGTAGGGGCTGTTTTGTTTAAATTTTATGCAGGTGGTTTTAGCTGGTGTTTTGGCTAATCAGTGTGTATTGCATAAGAAGGGTAATACACAGTTCAGGCATTTAAACTGTATGTCAAAAAAATGAAAGATATTTTAGTCAAATAGGGGCAGATCCAGAACTCCGCTTGCAATCCGTTTACTAGCGTAGCGTATTTACGCGTGCGTACCTTCTATACACTCCCCTTGGCACACCCCTTGAATGTACGTATTTTGTCCGAGTTCCGCTTTCCAAACCCTGCCTTAACTTTTGCCCACGTAACCGATGTCATCCGCACACGTACAGATGTGCAACACGTATTTACGCAGCTAAGCACGCAGATACTGTACACTTTAACTACAAACCCCGCCTCTATAGCGTATTTCAGACGTATTTTTGACTCACATAAAATTGGCATTTACGCGACAAATACGTGAATGGCCCATACATTCACATTTACGCTATGTTATGGAGCGTATTTTCTATGGTGCGCATGCGCAGTACTTACCAAAATGCAATTTTACGTGTCCGCCACGCGTAAATTCGCTCAAAAGCGTTGTTCTGGATCTGCCCCATAGTTAGGAAATCAAAGGGCCCGAATCAATTAGCCTCGCACCCACGTTATTTGCAGGTGCAAAGCTATTTGTGCGAATTATTTATTCTGCATTTTTATGCACACCTCATAGAGGTGCGCATAAAAATCAGCTACCGTTGTTGGCGGGAAAAAGTGCTGTGCGCGAACGTAATTGAATCGGGTCCAAAATGTTTATAGGTGACATTTTATGAAACACAACAAGTTGTGTCTAAAGTAGTACAATCTTTTAAGCATTTGTATTATAAACATCTGTCCAAAATGTAATTAAATTTATTCATGGATTAAGTGCTCATCACTTCATATACAGCCACCAAAAACTACAGTAGTGACTGAGAAAACTTTTGTCCTTTTTAAACCGATTCATATCACTGCCTAAATAACAACTGCATTATTAAGTGTATTTTTATGAAATGCGCCAATTATTGGTAAGTAAACTTATTAAGAATGTTTTTATTTTATTTCCACTGGAGGTTGTCATAAATATAGCACAGTAAATTGTGCTAAAACCTTCATATACACGATTTGAATATTTAAAAAATAAATCTTTCATGTGGAATCATGTATTTCATGTATCTAGAGCATTTCTCACCTTCGCTGTGTCATAAAATAAAAACTCTGCCCTGAGCATACAACAAAGAACTATAAAATATTCAGTTCAGCAACTCATTCACTGGATTATTTGCAAGTGTCTGATAGAGAATGAGTCATTTGCTCAGTGAGGGACAAACAATTAGTCAGGCAACACTGCTCTCACCAGCTTCTAAATTGTGATTGCTCTCTTTATTGTTAATGAGGAGTTTGCTGATGTAGAGCCATGTCAGCAGAACCTCACTTCTAAACTCTACACTTCCAGAACTTTAAACACACTTCTTCTACAGTGTCTTAACTGGGCTTCTGGAGTGGAGGTTTTAGAGCAGGCATATGCAAAATTTGGGCCTGGGACAGGGGTGTTTTAAGAAGTGAGGGGCTCTTGTGCAGGATTTGTACATGCCCCCCCCCTTACCTGAGACAGGACTGTCCCGATTCACGAACCTCAAAAGAGACAGGGCCTAACTGCGCTGTAAGCCTCTTTTTCGGGCCGCTAATAGGGACAGTCCCACCGAAAGGGGATTGGGGCTCATTCCCTCTGGAAGATCTTATAGGGAAGAAATAGATGCCGAATGGTCCCCCTTCCCCTGCCAACCCTGGGTGCAGGATGAATGCCACAGGGCCCCCTGTTCTGAGGGGCCCGTGTGCACTGCACACCCTGCACCCATTATAGATACGCCTATGGTCTGGGATGTTGTGAAACTACAATTCTCAGTATACTCTAACAGCAATACTTGATACCTGGCAAAGCAAGATGGGTTATGTAGTTTCACAAAACCTGGGATATGAGAGGCTTCATCAAACTCAGATACTAAAATTATAGATTTAAACGTGAAGCAGTTGCTGGCACGAAGGCAGCACCATTCCCAATGACATTTTAATGAAAATCTACATTCCGGAACAGGTGCCATTTTGAATTGCCTACTTTCAAAAACCTACCCGTTCTGGTTAGGGTTAGATTGCGCAACAGGAAGGGAATAGAGTTAGGCTCTGGAGAGGGGAGGATTAGGGTTAGGCTGCTGGACGACGATTATTAGGGTTAGGTTAGGGTTAGGAATAGACTGTGAAGCGTTAAGGTTAGGGGGCCTGATTCAGAGTTTGAAGATTAGAGGAAATTTACACCTGGGCAAACACATGTTGATTTCAGGGAGTCAAATGTCATCTGCTTCACACAGTATTATAGTTAAAGGGTGATGTTTCCAAGCCCAAGTCTAAATGACAGTGTAAAAGTAAATGTTTCCCAAATCTAAATAACAATGTAATAGTGAAGCTGATCAGTATTTGTGTGCAATAACCAAAAGCAAAGTATTCTCCATGCATGCATAGAATAAAATTAAATTGACTCCCCCTGAAATCAACATGGTTTTGCCCAGGAGAAACTTTCCTCTCTTATTTTCAGTCTCTGAATCAGGGCCAGGGTTAAGGTTAGGCTGTGTGTAGGGATGGTTAGGGTTAATAAAACTTATCTGTCACTGTTACGCTATTTGAAAATTGTGAGGTGGCAGGGGCCATTTAAACTGCTGAAAACTGACGGCAGTCGGCACCTGACTGCTGCAAATCTATCTGTTGTATGACAGATTTTTAAAGTGGCAAACTAGACTCTTTTTAAACCATTAAACTAATTATCAGATTCTCAGGACACCTGTGGTACTAGTTGCTTTTAACTGCTAATAAAAATGTCAACAATAAGCTCAATGACCAAGTAATAGTTAACAACAGTAAATACATTATTGTTTTGTTTGTTTTATATCCAGTCATGCCCAGTTTTGTAGTATCAGATTTGATTTGGCATAATAAATCATTTGATCATAATTTGACTTTCACATTTTCAAATTGAATAAAAGATATTTTCCAGAAATATGATGCAGTTAGCAGCGAGGACGTGATGTCTCTAAGCATATTTACAGCTTTTTTGTTTCTTAGACGGCGTGACTACTGGGAATATGTGTATTTTGTAGGGTGAGAGGCACTCTAGGCTGTACTCAGAACTGGTCGATTCAATGATCAATGATGGGCAAAAACAGCTCAAACATTTCAAACGATGTATCTCAATAATATTCAGCATGGCCTTACACAACAGTGATCTGTTTATTATAAGATCATTCTAGCAAGAAAAGAGAGTGGATTGGACACTGCTCACACAGAATTACTACAAATTAATGTAAAAAGACACACAGTAACGTGTGAGTGACACCTTTCCTACTTGAATTGTTGCACAATTGTAAACACACGCATGCACAAAGATGTTGGACAAGATCCATATCCACACTCCCACAAAGCAATTGGAAAACACACTCAATTGTAACGGTATCTGTGCTCTCTCAATGGATATGACATTTTTTTCACCAACGTGTTTCGATAACGGGGTTGGCTGTGATCATGGGCCTGATTCAGAGATCCGGAACTAATGATAGTTCCGTGCGTATATTTAGGGTTGGATCGATTTTGCATAAACTGTGCATGCATAGTAATAGTGCAAGGCCATGTATGTTGAAGTTAAGGTCGGAAATGCCTTAAGGTCGGACTTGTGAATCAGGCGGAGTTTAATGCGATCCTAAGTGCGGCGGAAATATACGGACCTAAGGATTTGCATAGAAATGGGCGGGGGGAGGCATTTAGATGAGGGAAAGTGGGCGCGCTTACAGAGTTAGGCCCCTAAATATACGCAACTAATACACATAGGGTCGGAAGTGAGTGCGGCCAGTTAGGGCAAGTCTATGGAGGTGAAAGTTTAGAGATAGGGTAAGTCAACGTAGGTGGAAGTTTAGGTCCGGCCGGGGTTTGCGAGGGGAGTGACTGTTTATTCAGGTGGGTGTAACCTGTTCCGACCTGCCACTTAATTGCGTATATTTGCGGGCCGATCGCCGACGATCTCTGAATCAGGCCCCATGAGTGGGAGAGGATTATTATTTAGATTACAGTAAGGGAGTGTTTTTTTTTTACCTCACCTGCACTATCCACACTTTCAATCCGCCTCTATAATAAATAGGTGTTAAAATAAGGGTCCCTGAAATAGAACTTAAGCAAGTAAGAGATGATATCTGTCATGCATTTTCACAGAAACATGGAGAGCGTATGGATATCCCATCCCTGCTGGTGCCGTGTTCCAAACTCTAAATTCGGCGCCATCAGAAGTCTAAATCCAGCGCATTATAGTCATATAGTAATATGCATCACACCGCCAGTGAGCTGTGGGAATGGATAGTGTAAACACAGTTCTAAAACCTGCACAGGCAATAGTGGTAAAAGATAGAAAGAGGCTGGAGAGATACAGCCTTGTACTTTTATGCGTCTAGCTTTGCTTTTAACAGAAGAGATAGAAGCAAGTTCTTAAAGTCTCCCAGCAGCACAGTGTGCTATGCAGTTACTGAGCCCAGAAGACATTATTATATTTTTAACACTGAATGCTAATGGAAATATTGAAATGCACATAAAGAGAGGATTCTTAGAAATTGTGTGGATAGAGATCTATTGTCATATAATATTTTTTTTAGTAATGGTATAAAGGTATGAGTAAGAGACTTTAGGAAATATATAAAAATCATTTAAGTCGGAAAATAATTCTTTAAACGACCATAAACCTAAAAATATATCTGATACAGCTCTAAGTAGAGACAATCAGAATGGATCAGGGAAGAGAATGCCTCTTCTGAAGTTCAGGGTAAGTAGATGAGTAATGGCACTTGCACATGAGAACCCATTCTCACCTCTTCCTACAAGGCCTCTGTGAAAGCCCTCAGGCTGAAGACTGTTGATATCTTCATTTAACTCTATATTAACCAAGAGCTAACAATCACAGTCTAGTCATATAAGAACAAATAAAACACCTTAGAGGGTATTACAGTATTCAGTTACAGGGGTTGGCTACAAAATCGAGGTAGGCTCAAACTTAAGTTCATTAAGTTTTAACTTCTCTTGGTCATTGTAATAATGAACTCTTGTTAGGATTCAGATCTCTACCACTGAAGTTAGTTCTCCAAGCAGAGCGGCAGTGGAGGTCCAATGCTGAATCCCTTCTGCATCCTTAACTTGCATGTACAGAGCTATGGCAGCTCACCCTTACCATAACATCACAGCATGTAAAATGGGGAAGGTGCGGAAATCTGGATTACAATATGATATGCATCCCACCCCCCTTCCACAGAGCTGAAGCGCTTCCACTTCCTGCTCTGTCCTGTCCTACCATTGTAATGCAACGCTTATAAATGATTGGTGCCCAAGAAAGTGGGGTGTTTTTCACTTATGGGTAGTGTCAGTGAAACACTCACATGCAATCATTGGACCATATTCAGACTAACGGACATATAACATATATGTCTGGAGTTTAGCGTCTTTTACTAAAGCGCATGTGTAGTAAATTTTTTATGTTATCTACGTCAGTGCTCCTCAACCAGTGTGCCACGGGATGTTGCCAAGTGTGCCGCAGTGCAATGCCTCAAACAGGAGAAAATGCACTGGAAGACCTTGGGAGATACTGGGGAGGCTGCAGACACATGAATGAGGAATACTGGAGTTGAAGACACATTATTGGTTATACTGGGGAGGCTGCAGACACATGAATGGGAATTACTAGGGAGGCTGGAGACACATGATTGGTGATACTGGGGAGGCTGCAGACACATGAATGGGAAAATACTAGGGAGGCTGGAGACACATGAATGGGGACTACTGGGGAGACTGCAGACACATGATGGGGGCTACTGGGGAGGCAGCAGACACATGATAGGGGCTAACATAGTTAAATTATTTATAAGAAAAAAAAAAGTTATTAGCTGCGATTTTTAAATTTATCAAATAAAAAATAACAATTCATGTAATATCTGTGTATGTACTTTGAAATTCCTGCTTTTTTTTTTGTATATTTTGCTTTTGGTGTGCCGTCGAATTCTGGGAAGGGCTTAGGTGTGCCAAGGGTGAGAAAAGGTTGAGGAGCACTGATCTACGTATCTTTTCCTTACGCAGATTGCATATATGCGGTCTTTAAGACCACATATACGCAATCTACGTAAAGAAAAGATACGTAGATTACGGAAAAAATTTACTACGCATGCACTGTAGTAAAAAACACTAAACTCTGGACATATATGTTATATGTTTGGTAGTCTGAATAAGGTCCATTGTCTTCACTTCATTACAATATCTACAAACAAAAAATCCTAGTAAAGAGATTGGCTGGTGATAATCCAGACCTTTAAAGGAGTTGTTGGCTTCTTTGTATAAAATTACATATATTTTTTTAATATAATTAAATAAATAAATATATTAATTCTATAGATATGATAAGAGATTATGGGCTCTATTTATATACATCAAATAAATCTGGGGAGTGATAGTGATCCGGGGTCGCTTATCATCGCCGCGAGCCTGGACACTTCACTCCCCAGATTTATAAACACTCACCTTCATCGTGAAGACTCACGATGATCAGTGAGTGTTTCCCCTGCATCCCCGGCGCTTCACTCGTATGTGAAGCACCGACAATGCAGTAAAATAGTCGTACACGCACGGCGCATGCGCACTGTTTACCTGCCGTACGGAGCGGTGGCATAAGGAATCAAGCTGAT
>WWET01003014.1:119985-141797 GCA_011038615.1 Limnodynastes dumerilii
CTGTATATTATTATGTACTATGCTGTCCATCCCTGCCCTGTGTGTCTGTACTGTATATTATTATGTACTATGCTGTCCATCCCTGTCCTGTATGTCTGTTCTGTATATTATTATGTACTATGCTGTCCACCCCTGTCCTGTATGTATGTACTGTAAAAAATGAAAAATAGTAGGAGCGCTACGCAAACTGCAGTGTGCACTAATTCACATAAAATTACTGAAGGGAAACTCTGAGCAGCTTTCCTGAAGGGGAGATGGGGACCCCAAAAAATAGAATAGAAGTTAGAATAATGGAAGCGCTAGAGTCTAACTATCAGTAATACATAAAAGTATATATTTAATACAAGATATAAACAGGTATAAAAACAAATATAAGCATAATAGAAACGTAACAAATCTGCACAGCACCAGATGGTAGATAATAAGTAAACCTTGGCTGTTGATCAGGCAGCCAGGTTACAATGTTAGTTGAAAGAAACTTTGTGTCGTTTTTGCTCCACAAATTACTAACAAATTAGAAATGGATACAGCTATCAAAGCTGAAGGCAGTTCAATCAAAAAAGGGTCCTCTCGAGAGGGTAATGTGGAGCCTGTTCAGAGATTACAATTCAGTATTGTCATACTACAGGTGACAAATATATTAAGATGCGTGGATATAGTGGTTGGTTAACTTCCAATAAAACAGTATGAACAGGCACAGTCTAAGAAAGGTCATAGACCAAATATACCTTATATCGTTGGTATTTTCAAGTCCTAGGGATATCCGATGGAGCCCCGTTTTCAATGCTACTGACCGGCAAACACAATTGGAACCAAAATAGATGAGGAGGCTGGCTGGTAGGATGGAAGATAATCTTCAGTACAATGGCCTCTCTCTCTCTCAGCGCCTACAATCAAAGTATCCCCGTCGGCACAGCTGCTGGCCGGCAAGCACAGTGGGTGCCGATACAGGGAGTGAGCGGGTTTACCGAGATACCGGAGGGCCACGTGGAGACAGCGTCCCGTAGGTAAACAGTGCAGCTTGCTGACTTTAGATTAAGAGAAGGAGTCCTTGCCGGGTAGCATAGTAGGTCTGGACACGGTCTTTCCTTTACGGTGTCCGTAGCTAGAACGACACCGTATTTAGAGTTAAGAGTAGAGTTAGGACTGTTCAGCAGAGAAGCCTTGTAAGTGGCAAACAGCTTATCATGAATCTGCAGATATTTGTAATTAATTCTCTGATTTTTATTTTAAAGTTAGAAGTTCATGATTAGTAACTGAGTAATGGCTAGAGTGCCAGGCCATGTCTTGTTTTTTGTACAAATTCCCCTTGCCTTGTGCACCGGTCATATATATTACTTCATAAACTGATTCGTAGCTGCCTCCATTTTGGATATATATATATCTTATATATATCTTATTTCTCTTTTCATTGGTGCTTCAGTGGATCAAGGGGGGGGGGGGAACATTGGTGGTTCAGGGAGTTTGCAAAACAAATGCATGAAGGAATCAGCATGATTCCTTATGCGACTTACCCCTCTTCTGCACCAATCAATTGATTTGGTGGGAGGAGCTTAGAGCACTATCGCAGGGAGTGATAGAAAACTCCCTGCACACAGCTCCTAACGACAGCCTGAGCTGGCGTCAGGTTTACACTGGGAGAGGAGTGACAAACTCCGCTTCCCTATTGTATAAATATGAGGAAGCGCCGGCCCGCATTATGTAGAACGGGCCAGCAATGCAATGTGAAAGCGACGTGCATCGCCATGGAAACTATAGTTCCACTGGCAATGCATGATTTCTAAATAGGAAAAACTATTTTTAAGTGATAGTGGCAGTTTTCTCTTATAAACTGCCACTATCACTTAAAAATGAAGTCTATAAATAGAGCCCCATGTCTTTAGATGTTGATTATTTTTTATCTTACAACACAAAATTACTATTTAGAATAACCTGCAGCAATATAGGTAGAATTGTGACCTATCCAGTCTGTCTGTTACCACCAAGCCTTTTATAATGATTGTAAAGCACTACGTACTCTTATGGCGCGATACAGTGGTCAAATTAGAAATGTAAAAGTGGCGGTGTGGAGCTATGGAAACACAGAAATAATAGAAGTAAATGGAGTTTTCTAGCAATTTAATTAAATCAGTAGAAGAAGAAGTGGCAGTATGGTAAACCACCATATACCCCCAGACTTCAAGCTCTGGCACTATATAAAAACCTGTTAATTATTATTAATAATAATAATAATAATAATAATAATAATAACAAAAATGTGACATAACAGAAATATAATAAGTGCAAATTACTCTGTTTTCAGCCATTAAGTGTTTGTACTGGAATATTAATTGTAATATCTGAGCCGGACCTTAATCTTAATGCTTGGAGCAAACCCTTGATGTATAGGGTGAAGTAAACACCCATTTTCAGTAGAGATTGGTTTTTCACCCATCAATAAATAGACTTCATCACTTCATCACATCATATATACACACACGTGTGATGATCTGTCTCAATGGTTTGTTGGAGCAGGTGTGTAACAGACATAAGTTATATGGTGTAGGCATCAAAGGTAACAAAATGTTTACATTCAACTCATTATTAGAATGCGCTCATGTGCTGTCATATGATGAAACTCCCAGAAGTAAATGTCCTTGAGGAAATTCATCAAATTACCTGCGGAGGAAGCTGAAGTATTCCTGATGCTGAGCCTGAGCTGAACTCATCATGATGTTCTGAAATACCTGCCTGTCCAACACCCAGATCTTGGAGTCTGTTACCGCTGTAAAGAAAAGGTAAATAGTATGCCAGCTATATTGTACAAGCCATATTTATCATTATGGTACAGTACTTGATCATTAATAATATAGTACCACTTGCTGCAGGAGAATTCCATTGCATCTATGCTAATCAGGCTTTCCTTATTAGTCACTGCAAACTGACAAGATAATTAGACAACAGCAATCTTTGTCTTCTTTTTAATGTGACATCATAGGAAACAACTGTCCCTAAGCCATGCTAAGCTATGCATGCTAATTAAATGGCCTGCTTCTAAAAGGTACACCATGGGTAGGCAGACATAATAGTGTACCACGCATAGGTATGAGGGCAGAATAAAGAGAAACCGTTGTAAACAACTAAAGTGAAATGTACATGTGGCTCTGCTGATACCCAGTACCTATAAATAAATGTAGTAAAAAAAGACACTGTGTAGCATAAGCTAAGTATTGGTATTAATTTAAAGAGGCAGTAAATAGCGGATACTAAATAGATCACTGTATTCTAAATGGAAGGTATCTTCTAGGCAGCATGTACAGCATACCCTCCAACATTTTTTATTGGAAAATCGGTACACCTGGGGGGCGTGTCCATGAAGAGGGTGTGGCTTGTCCATAAAGTTTGGGTGTAATTTTGACTTCACACTGTGCTATTACAGCATATTTCACCAAGTGAAGTCTAAAATAGTGCCCCAAAAAATACACTCATTAAACCCATTGCAGGCACATTAAAAACCTATTCAAATGTAAACATCACTGTGATGTTGAGTCCAACATCCCCTGTTTTAATTTACACCTCAGAGAGTGTGAATTACTATACTTTCTAATGTTAAAAAAAATTCTAAATTTAATGCAACTCTAAATCCCACCCTTGTGTCCCAGCTTATATATAGACCTCATGTCCAGAACATTTCTCATTTCTCATTCTGCAATGAGAGGTCTTTGCAGACATCTAAAAGTTTTTTTTTGACATATTGGACCGGATTCAGATTTAAGAAGCTTTTCCGTGCATTCATAATAGACGTTAATACAAAATAAGTACGTGTCGCAAAAGTAACGAATTTCAGAACACTACCGTGTTGTGAAAGCAACCTTATTGTTAGCGCACGTATATGTGATGGAAGTGAAACGTTCGCAAATACAACCGCACGTCTACTACATTACCACGCCCATTTTTTGCTATTTACATTCTGACTGACGCCTACTTATTAATAATCCGTCTGACCTTTTATGTTCGCATGCATTTTTTGTCGTACGGAATTTCATTCCAATTACGCTTCGTAACTCCATGGTCTGCACATGCGTACTAAATAGAAATCACCCCACTTACGCATGTAGAGTGCGTAAATTACCAGACGTTCTTAATTCTGAACACGGTCCATTAATTCCTTTGGCAGAAGATCATGGCCCATATTCACAGATCCGCACCTAACTCACCCGTACTGCCCCTAGCCCACCCCCCCACTTTTAGGTACCTTATGGCACTTATGATTGTAATAGGGCTACCTTAGCAATCCGTGCAATGTCCACACAGACATTGCCTCTCACCGCCTCCCCCCACCCTCCCCGGCTAATCTAAATCCCTCTCCCCTCCCAAATCTACCTAACCCCTTCCCGAGGCGGCATTACCCAGCCTCTTTCTACCTAAAATACTCTGTGCACCGCACGGAGGCAATCTACAATCTGCAATCTACAGAACTGGTACGTATTGCGTAAAGGACCTTCTATGCATGTGTACTAGGTCCTTTACTAAGGATACACACCTAAGAAGTAACTGTTTTTTAGGTATGCATAAGGGCACATATCGTTAAGCATGTTTACTGTAGCAGGGTTCCCAAATTTTGTGTGAGTGTAAAACAGGCTTCAGTGGGCTCGAGTGTCAGGGAATGCTGGTGCTTGCGGTTTTCCACATAACAGTACGCCCTGGCAGCTATGGAAATGATGGGAGTACTACAAGCAACAGCATGCACAAAATGCACAAAATTTTTCCCCCTATTTATTTGCGTCTAGTCAGCCATATCTCCCCTCCTTCTGTTCCAGCCTTATTGCCCCCTCTTTATTTCTGCCCAGTCAGCCTTATTTTTCCCTCCTGTTTGTCCAACCAGCCTTATTTCCACTCCTTCTGTGTCCAGCCAGCCTTTTTGCCCCCTTTTATTCTTTTCAGTCAGCCTTATTGCTCCCTCCTACAGTGTATCCAATCAGCCTTGTTGCCCCTTCCTACTGTTTTTAACCAGCCTTATTGCCTCTCATTATGTGTCCACCTATATTGGCCCTCTTTGTGTCCATTCAGTCTTGTTGCTGCCTCTCTACGTGTGCCTCCTCCATGGTAGTTAAATCCCCATTCCCCAACTACCTTCTATAATCTTATCTTGACAATGTCTTCTTGCTTCCAGCTCTCTCCTCCACGGTGCGCTCTGCAGAATTATGACGCCAGCGTGATCTTAGGTCACACTGTCGTCTAGTGAACAGAGCTGCGGGTGGCTGTGCATCGCACAGCCAGCTCTGCAGCAGGGGTACACGGGTTCTATGAGAAAGCTCCACCTCCTTGAAAATAGGGGTGGAGCTTACAGGCACAGGTGCCCTCCAGGGATTACCCCGGTTCCCCGGTGGGCAACTCCGACCCCGAGGATGGATGCCAGTGATTGACATACTCCTTTTAAGCACACTATTGCAGCTGCCGGAATATGACGGCGGCTGCGATACACTGTGCTTAAGAGGAGGATGTCAATCACTGACATCCATCCTCTTTCACTGCAATTTGTGGGGGCCCTTTGTGTGTGGTGGCCCCGGGACAACCGCCCCGATCGCCCCGTGGATAATCCGGCCCTGATCCTAGTACATGTATTACAACAGACAGGGACTCATCTACATGAGGTACGTTAACACTGAGCAGGTGAGCTTAACCCAGTATAGATGTATGCTGAACTAAACCTCCTTTTTATGTATGTGCTGGCACAATATTATATATTGTTTGGTATAGAGTGCTGGTCCTTGTTCCTTGTGTTTACACAGTGGGCATTATGTCCTGGCTGCACCTTTTACATTTATATATACACTTGCAAATATGTCATATATGAAAAAAAGCACAGCCTGTGTTCTCTTGTTACTATTTGCTGTGTAGTCAACATGTACTTTAAGTGACTAACACTGTACCCCTGACCTAACTGTTATGGGCAGATGAGCTTCCAATTTTTACAGAAACCAAAACGTTTATTGAACAGAATTGGGTTAATAACAGAACAGTGGACCGGGTTCAGAAATCAATTTTCACGTGGAATTGCGTGCGTATTTTTAGGATCGGATCAACTGTGCATGCGTAGTAACTTTTTTCACGCAAGTTACGTAGTTTTTACGCACGTAAATCCATTAGGCACGCACTTGTGAATCACACTTTGAAACATATGTACGGAGGGGCAAGATTTAAATCTGTACCTTCAAAGTTACGTGAGACTCAGCGGTGGGGGGGTGCATTTAAATGGGCATTTGAGGGCGCTGTTAGATAGATAGATACACACGTACCTTAACGTACGCCCGTAACTACACACGTAGGGATAAGGGTGCTCTATGGTGGCGTAAGTCACCGACAACACGGCCGTGCGTATAATTGTGTACCTTCAAAAAACGGATCTCTAAATCAGGTTCAGTATCTCTGTTTATTATATCTTTTACTAGGAACTACAAAAAATATAAACAGATATGTTTAATTAAAGCAAAATAGGACTTGTTCAAATAAGTTTTCGGAACTACAGCATAATCTGTTCAAGCAGAACACAGCATAAATGATCCTAATGTATTATTTATTGTTTTTTCTTGTGTATACTGACTAAGCCGTGATAATGACTCATACCTTTCACAGTAGCTGTTCTTTTGCAGTTATACAGAATTGCTAATTCTCCGAAAGCAGTTCCAGGATGCATCTGTCCTAGCAATCGACTGTTCTGAATGACATCAAGCAAGCCCTCTACAAGAATGAAAACTTCACATTAGCCACAATGCAATTGTCAACCAAAACATCATTTTTAACAAGTGATTTTATGGGCACTGATTCTCTTCAGTCCATTTAGTTGACATTGATCATTTTTAATCCTTCTGACAATTAAAATAGATTTAGACATTCCCTTATCATAATAGACAGAAGAGATTCAGCGAAACTAAGGTATGCATTTACAGACACTTCTATTATAAAAAGGTGTAAAGGTACCATTGTATTCATTCTTCCATTACTGTTTATTATCTATTCAATTATATTATTATGTTAAAATCGTTTATATTCCAATAATGTATTTTCTGCAAGCAGTGATGTATGTAGTTTATATATTCCTAAGGCAAATTAGAATTAGAATTGCATTATATTATATTTTATTATAATTTGTAATATAAATGTATTTTTTTTTATTATTTTCTATTGATTTTATATGTATTTTTACTATTGTTTTTTATTAATTTGGTGAGCAAACAAGTGTTGTAGTAAATTCTAATCTCACATAAGGCTTATATATACTATGCCTTTAAAACTGTGAATTGAACAAAATTAATTAATGATCAACTGTGATAAGGGTTTAACAATGGCTTCAAGAAACAGCAGAGTACTGCTTGATAAAGTCCTAATTCTTGTGACGAAACGCGTTGCAGAGCACCTGTCTACTTTGAACCTGTATTTATTTGGGACTGCATGGACGAGCACTTTATTCTTTCAAAATTTTGCACATACAACTCATAGTGCATACACAGCGGGGACACCTGTCCACAGCACTCAGCTGCTGCTTGTCTATTCATTTGCCGCTATACCACGCTGGCATATTGGACTGCCTGTTACAGGTTGGAACTATCCGGGACCGAGTATCCTATGGTAATTAACCTTTCAGTCCACTTGCTACATCATATGTAACTATTTTGGCCTCCAAGTGCAGAGTTTTCTCTAATTAAGAATCGGCTTTGCCTTCAGGCAATAACCATTCGGATCTCTTGCTACACAGGAGGTTTCCCTGCAGGCAGTACTTATTACACAATACTTTGGGATTTCCATCTACAATATCATGGGACAAATAAAGGACAATTAAGTTCAATCCCTACTACATATTACCTCTGCTAATTATAGAGTGAACCCTTCATTTCTCAGGACTGTATATGATCGGACTATTGTTCTAAAGGACTTGCAGTGGGTTATATATATATAGGTAACAGCATACTGTTTGTTATATCTTGTCAGTTCCTTATTCCATCTACAAGGTTCATATGTTAGTATGTATACGTTCTAAATAAATAAATCAATATATGTTGTTTTACATATCACTTGCTTGATTATTAATACTCACACTCATTGTGTGTTTGAAACTCTGAGAGCTGAAACATCAGTTATTTAGACCTGGTCCAATATGTTTTAGGTCTGATCTTATATGTTTTAGATCTGGTACTATATGTTTGGAGGATAGGCTTGGCTTGGTGCCTGGATTGGATGTTTCATATGGATGTTTCATTTACAAATTTGCATTTGTCAATGTTAGGAGGTATGTAAGTAGGTGGTTCCCACCATAATCAACTTTCATCACAGTATGAAACCTGCATTTTCTCTGCGACTTTGACACATTTTTGTGCATGTTATTTGTCCTAATGTAAGACAGTAAGAAAATCTTTCATGCGTGAATTCCCATCTGTTATACTAGCTTCAGATTGTGCAAATGTATTTCTTTATACATTACTTTAGATATTCATCTGACTAAAAACAAGTGTGGCAGAACAGCTCTATTCATACTGCCTTGAAAATGATGCGGCAGCTGTACCAGCATAATAACAGGCCACAGATAAACAGCCTCTTGCAGGTAAATTGAGCCCAACCCCAGATGACCGCCAAAACCTAACTTTATGAAGGCATCAACAGCTTAGCACTGCTTTATAGGAGTGCTCCACAATAACAACATATGCTTCATTGGTCAAGGATTATCATGCTTTTGGTTGCATGTACATAAAATGAGACGGAAGCAGCATAAAAAATATTGGAGTAGAAGTGCAGACTCTCTGAAGAAAGAAGCTGGGTACACTACACATTACAGACCGTATTCACAAGAGTGAGTTATGTACGGACAGAGCCGCCATCAGGGGGGGACAGCTGGGACTACTGTCCCGGGCTCGGACCTGATGGGGGCCCGCTGATACTTACCTAGCTCTGTAGCAGCAGGTATCGGCAGTATCCTTCCGCTGATACTTGCGGCTCAGCGATATTTAGTAGCAGGCCAATGCGCAGGGAAGTCCTTCCCTGCGCACCGGCCTGCTGTTAAAGCATGTCTGCCAGGCCCCGCCACTATGTGATGTCAGCAATGATGGTGTTACAATACTCCGATTTTATCTGGATGAGAACCGGAGTGGTTGTGGAGAGATCAGTGAATTGGTGTGGTACCTCAGGATTACCTTGGTGAGTACCAGGGTGACCACGGGAGAAAGAGATACTGTGACCGAGTCGACTGCCGGGGCACATGAACTTTGTTATCAGGGGGTTTTCACCAGAGCCCCTGATGGTGGGGATGGATTTGGCTGCAGCCCAATAACCTGGTCGTACCCCGTTGAACTGGACCCGTGGATAAGAGAAATAAGACACCAGAGGTGGGTACCCAAACCGGGGGAGAGATGGATCCAAGAAAAGAGGGAGCAGGGCAGGTCGGAAGGAACTGATCTGTGACAGACAACAATTAACACTGAACAAGGTACGGTGGACGATGGTTCACAGGACAGGACAAGACGGACAAGCGCATGCACAGGCATCCAGCGGGACCCCTGAAGGGGTAACATAGTCATACACTCCAGGGAAAAGGGCAGGCAAATGGGAGAGGATAAATACATGAAGAAGGGAGAAACGATATAGCAGACTACAGCACTGTGGAACAGAAGCTATAATCAGCGCCAAGTGCTGGGAGAAGAAGACTCAAATAGAGGCTGCTGGTCACTGATTGGCCAGCAGCCAGAACGGGGAAGGGCAGAAAGAGAAGAGACAGAGCGCACGCTGGCGGCATGTGCGGGCGCGTTACAGTAGGAGAACGGCAGCGTCGGGATCCGGAAGTAAGTGCAGATTGTGCCGCTCAAGCAGTGGCACGTAACAGATGGTGGCCCTGGGCACGGACAGAACCGCATTAAACTAATTCTTCCAGCCCCTAACCCGCCCCCCCCTTTTAGGTACCTTATGGCACTTACGAATGCCATAGGGCTACATTATCTAACCGTGCATAGTTTCCTTCTTAAGTAGGAAACTCTGCACGGACATTACCTCTCCCGCCCTCCCCAGTTAATCTAAATCCCTCCCCCCTCCCACTTCTACCTAGGCACGCCCGAGGCAGCATTTCACCGCTTCTTTCTACTTTAAAGACCGCACGGAGGCAATCTTCATACCTAACTGGTACATAGATTTCGTAAATGACGCATGCGTAGTAGGTCATTTACTAAATATACGCGCCTAAGAGGCAGAAGCTTCTTAGGTGTGAATATGGGCCTACATGTTTTTCCTCATGATTATCGTTCTAAGTACACAATAACTAAGTGTAAGTATATTGTGTAAGTGTGTTTGCTGCATTGTTTTATCACATCACAGCATTGCCCTTTTAATCATCTCACATTAACCCCTTAGCGTAACTCTGGAACCTATCCTGATCCCCTACTTAAGCAAACTAACTACTGAACAACTTCTACCCCTTTCTGCCTAGTGTCATTACTACACCACTACTGCTTCTCACCTGCCAAAACGTAAAGATGGTTTCCTGCTGCCCCCTCCTGAATGACAAGTTGTGATTGAGTGTACAGCCGCTCATACATACAGTCCACCATTCTCCGTACATGTGAGGCCTCCAGCTGTCGTAAGAAATCATTACTCATGATTGCTCCGGTGATCAGCTTCTTGGCACTAGAAATAAAAGTATAGAGTTCATTTCTGTTTTACTCACACATATTAACTAATAATAATGATATTTTCAATGAATCACAAAAAGTGGCATCTGCTTAAGATATGAGTAATACAATTAATAAAAGACCTGCGACATATAACATGCCAGAAAATGTAAATATTTGTACTGTTCTCTCACACAGTGGAGAATAAATGTCATTTGGAATATAATTTTCACAACAGTCTGCCTCAGGATAAAAAAGAGGAATATATTTGGATGTGTCTCCATGTGGGCGATCATACCCAGTAATCATTTCAAAACAAAGACTCATATGAGCTCTTCTATATTATTTTTTGTGGCATGAGAAAATTGTTTTGTTAGACAATGGAATCATTCCAAATGGTCTCCTCGTGGGAGTTTGACTTTATGACATTTTAGAAGATGATCATTAACGTGATATCAGAAATGCTCAGTGCTACTGTAACCTTTTAGCAAGAGGACTAATTGTTTTCCACTTGGGCGGTTGATGGTTTGACAGTGTATGATAAGAAAACTGCTTGTAAAAAGTTGTTCCGATATTTGTCATAGACAGAAAAGATTATACCAAACGTAGAAATTGCTCAAAACAAGAATATTTTATTTTAACTGGAACTGGAAAAGAACAAAACTATTACTTAAGTGGTGATATTTCATAGCGAAGCTTAAATTAGGGTTTAAAAAAGCTGATCAGTATTTGTGTAAAATATGCAGAAAAAGCCAATTCAGAAGAAGAATGTATAGTAAAACTAGCTAAAAAAAATAATAAAATAATGGAACTGATTAATAGATAAGTCTCCAAGGGGTCTTATCTTATGTAAATCCTTTGCACTAGTGCCCTTGGGCCAGATCCTAATCTATGTATGCTAGCAATTTTACGCTAACCGCTGACGTAAAATCGCTGATTTGTATTTACTGCGTATGAGCTTGGCAGATGTTACGACACGTAACTCTGAACGTACAACACCCGTAGTTATGCTTTGTAGGTGGAGGGAGGCATTTAAATTGGACAGTATGGGCCGGGTTAGGCCGTCACATACGTAAATCCATTACGCACATCAGTACTTACGCTTTGAAAAGTTAAGGTAGGGTCTGGGAAGCGTAAAACGGCCAAAGTACGTACGAGTGAGGGAAGTGCCTATGGGAGTGCGTAGAAAATACAAAAGCGTAAACAAGCCCCTTGGATTTACCCCTTTGCTTGTAACATCAGCTCATGCCTGCACCAGATGTTACGTAGTGGATCTCCATGAGGACAGAACTCCTAATTAGTTACTTGCATTACCTGCAAGGCAGAAGAGAGGTAATCTAGCTATGCTGTCAGGCAGGGTGCAAATAAACTAGATATATATGCAGGCATGAGCGCTACGAGCTGGCTATACTTGTATGGCAAAATAAGAGAAAGCTAGCTATACCTGGTCCATAACCCGTGCTCTATTGGGCCAGCTGCCCGTCTGCTTTAAAGATCTATGGCCCACCTGCTAAAGGACATTAGCATGCTACGGCTTTGTGTATCATACTGCGGGGTAATAGTGCCAGGTGTCAGCTAAAACCACTATCCATACCCATGTGCAAAGAGTCCAGCTAACTCTCTACTACTCCCTGGCAGCATCGTGGCATGCTAATGATGTGCGGCAGCAGATGTGCCGTAACTCTGTGGGGCAAGCTCAATTAAGCACCATGGGCCTGATTCAGACCTAAGATTGTATTACGTATGCAAGTGTGCCTAAGTTACGCACTACTAAGTATAATGCACTCCCCCTGACACTCCCCTCTCACATACGTAACTTAGCTGACTTATATGTTCAGAACCCTACCTTAACTTTTCCTTGCGCATTGCGTATCTCTGGTCGGGAGTAATGCCTTGCCGTACGCAAGTGCCTAACCCAGCCCATACTGTACAATTTAAATGCCTACCACCACAATGCACAATGCGTATATTTGGCTTGCATAGGGATGTCACACCTATCGTACAGAGTTACGTACAAGTTACATCCGACAAGAGTCACAGAGAGTCACATCTGCCGCATGGATGTGCAGTGCCTTTCCCACAGCCAGATTTACACATGCCGCATGCGTAAATTGTCTGTCGTTATTAAGTCATTATTAGGCCCCGGAACATTGCGCAAATTAACATTATGGTTTTTATCTCGCACCCTAAAGAGGTGATGTTCAGCTATCGTAATAGACGCGCTTATTCTCATCATCACAGGCAATTGAATATGCCCCTGTATGTGAAGTGGAAGCTGTCAGGGAGTAGTAGCGACAGGTGTAAGGCAGTCTTGGATGACTCACTCACCCATGATTGCCTTACAGCTGCAACTGACAGCTTAGTGCTGTTGCTCCTTGTGGTGAGCTGAGAGACAATGGGACTCCCCCTGACACTCCCCCTGCCCTATCGTATTTACACTCCCTTACGACGGTTGAAGGCTGCCCTAACTTAAGCCGGCGTAAGGGAGTGTAAATACGCTGGGACGGCGGCGTTAGTACGAAAACACCGCCCTCCCAGCCTCATTACTACGCTGCTGCTACAGACGCCCGATCAACGATTGGATGTTGCCGTAGCTACGCCTTTAGATGATCCTACGCTGCTGCCGGGCGTATTAACGCTGGGCAGCGTAGTTCAGGATCGGGGCCAATGACTCTGACCCCAGAGCCGCTGTCTCACTGCAAGCTTGAGGAACTATAGCACTATGATGTCAGCGGTAGCTGTTTAGGAACAGCACGTATTTCACAGCATACTAGAGCAGCTGTCAGTCCGCACACGTGCAGTTCATAATGGTGATCAACCTGTGCACTTGACGAACGAAGGAGAGGAGCTACAAGTATTCTTTTGCCCTGCATATATACCAAGGTAAACTTGATATATATGCAGGGTAGGAAAAGAGTTAGCTAGCTTTTTCATTACAGAATATAGATTAGCTACCTTTACTAATATGACAGGATAAATGTAAGCTAGATTTACTAATATGACAAGATAAAGGTAAACTAGCTTTACTAGTATGACAGGATAAAGGTAAGCTAGCTTTACTAGTAGGACAGGATAAATGTAAGCTAGCTTTACTAGTATGACAGGATAACGGTAAGCTAGCTTTACTAATATGACAGGATAAATGTAAGCTAGCTTTACTAGTATGACAGGATAAATGTAAGCTAGCTTTACTAATATGACAGGATAAATGTAAGCTATCTTTACTCGTATGACAGGATAAATGTAAGCTAGAGTTACTAGTATGACAGGATAAACGTAAGCTAGATTTACTAGTATGACAGGATAAATGTAAGCTAGATTTACTAGTATGACAGGATAAATGTAAGCTAGCTTCACTAATATGACAGGTTAAATGTAAGCTAGCTTTACTAGTATGACAGGATAACGGTAAGCTAGCTTTACTAGTACGACAGTATAAATGTAAGCTAGATTTACTAGTATGACAGGATAAATGTAAGCTAGCTGTACTTGTATGATAGGATAAATAAGCTACAGTAGCTTACATGCATGACAGGATAATGGTAAACTAGCTGTATTTGTATGGCAGGATAAAGGTAAGCTAGCTTACATGCATGAAAGAATACAGGTAAGTTAGCGGTATTTCTATGATAGGATAAAGGTAAGCTAGCTTTACATGCATGATAGGATAATGGTAAGCTAGCTGTACTTGTATGACAGGCTAAAGGTAAGCTAGCTTTACATGCATGAAAGGATACAGGTAAGCTAGCTGTACTTGTATGACAGTATAAAGGTAAGCTAGCTGTACTTGTATGACAGTATAAAGGTAAGCTAGCTGTACTTATATGGTAGGCTACAGGTAAGCTAGCTGTATTTGTATGACAGGATAAAGGTAAGCTAGCTAGCTGTACTTATATGTTAGGATAAAGGTAAGCTAGCTGTACTTATATGTTAGGATAAAGGTAATATGTTAGGATAAAGGTAAGCTAACTGTACTTATATGTTAGAATAAAGGAAAGCTAGCTGTACTTATATGTTAGGATAAAGGTAAGCTAGCTGTACTTATATGTTAGGATAAAGGTAAGCTAGCTGTACTTATATGTTAGGACAAAGGTAAGCTAGCTGTACTTATATGTTAGGATAAAGGTAAGCTAGCTGTACTTATATGTTAGGACAGTGATGGCTAACCTGTGACACTCCAGGTGTTGTGAAACTACAATTCCCATCATGCTTTGTCAGGTATCTGCTATGCTTTTGCAGTTAAGGCATGCTGGGACTCGTAGTTTCACAACATCTGGAGTGTCACAGGTTAGCCAACACTGTGTTAGGATAAAGGTTAGCTGGCTGTATTTGTATGACAGGATAAAGGTAAGCTAGCTGTACTTGTATGACAGGATAAAGGTAAGCAAGCTGTACTTATATGTTAGGATAAAGGTTAGCTGGCTGTACTTGTATGACAGGATAAAGGTAAGCTAGCTGTACTTATATGTTAGGATAAAGGTAAGCCAGCTGTACTTATGTGACAGACAGGATAAAGGTGAGATAACTATACTTTCATGGAAGAATACATTTAAAGGCAGGTATATTTAGCAATGAGTGCATCAAGTACTGCAAAGTGTCAGAGTTCACCTTTCATTCTTACCTAGAGTCCTTGCGTACGCAGGTGACATCAGGGTTTTGACAACTTGGATTGTAATAATGTCTTGAAGTCGGCTCAGCCGAGACGCCTTCCTTGGCTTTCTGACGCCTGTGGGCATCGGTGGCTTTCTGAGCAGGGCCTTGGTTTATAACACTTAGCAGCTTTTTTTTCTGACTACCCTTTGGGGATAGCTGGATGTTATTATAACCAATAGCATCCTGCAGCTTGTCAATCTGAACGTTTTTAGTCTCCAACTCCTTCTCCAACTGTTTGATTTTGTCATCCTTATCTTGCAGCTCTTTCCATCTCTGTCTAAGCTCCTCTTCGAGAAGCAGAACAGTCTCCTGCAGTTTAGTAAAGGCCCCGGAGGAATGTTCTCTCCTCCTAGAGGAGAGGCAGCTACCCTCTCTTCGTGGGGCTCTTATAGTTCCATTTCCCATGCTGTTCTGATTGTACATCCCGAAGGAAAGCTACTTTGCTCAGTAATTGCCACTTAGATGTCTGTTCCTCTCATGACTTATTAATCCCAAAACGTTGATTAGAACAAAGTATTTATCCAGAGTAAATTTTCATTTTGCCGCAAAATCTATTCATAGCCTAGAAATAAAAAAGACAGCATTATTTAAATGTGTTGTATATGTTTCCATTTTCTAAAGACTTTGCTAGCAATGTTACACCTATATGTGTATGCCATTATGTTCAGTATTGCAATATAACTATGCTTTTTTATTTAAATACTTCATCATTATCTTCATACTACGATAGTTCAATCATTATCATTGTTTAGTTTTAAAATGACAAATTTTGCAGTGTGAATCAGACTACAAATATATCAATGTATCACATTCATCCTTAGCTATTGCGAAGAAAATCATTTTGGAAATTCCACCCATAAAGTATCATTGTGATGTACTCGGTTATTTTATAAGAGATAATTTTTTTATTGTATGAAATGAGTGAGTGGCCACAATATATTAATGGCATGTTATGTTCTACAAAATTGCAGGCAGTGCAACTTACTTCCTGTTTTTTTTATATCCACTAGATATGCCACTAACAACCCAACTATTTCCTAGCACTCACCCTTATACTTTCAGTACATGTGACCTATACATCTGCCAAGGTTCCTTGACTCAATCTGTGACTGATCCTATTCATAGGGCCTGATTCTATTCCCTGCAATGTTGCTGACATATTTTGTGCAATGTGAACATCGGGTGAACATCACCTAATTTTTTGTAAATCTTTCATCGCCCACAAGTACAGTAATCAGGCACAGCGTAATGTGGGTGATGTTGAATTTTAGGTATTAGCAGCCAATTACATGCAATATAGCCACAAATATGATTATCTAGTTACATATACCTACAGGTGCTGTGAATCCCATCATGCCTTTCAAGATATTTTCTATACTGTCTATACTGCTGGGGCTTGTAGTTTGCTTATTTCTGCTTCAAAATCTGCAGTACCTGTCACAAAAGGTAAGAACAGGAATATTTACAAATTATCTCCAATTCATTATATACCTAAACTATGAAAAAGGAAAAGTGGAGATGTTGCCCATAGCAACCAATAAGATTCTAGCTCTAAGTTTCGTATTATATACTAGACAATGAGGCAGATCCAGACCCACGCATGCATTACGTACATGTGTGGGACTTTAAATACAAAAGCGTAGCGGGGAGTGCATGCCCCCTGCACTCCCCGCTCTCGGTATTAAATATGGACACTTATGTGTCCAGATTCCAACCTTAAATATTACGACTACGACTGTAGCCTTACGGCCTGCAGATGTATTCGTAGCAGGTCTTGCCCCGCCCCGTAGACCTCATTTAAATGGCTATTGTAAGGGAAGAGTCTGCCCCTTCCCTGTAAGTACTGTTGTACTTAACTTTGCATGCGCAGATGTTCCTTGACAGTGAATTTACACAAAGGGCTTGCGGAAAGTCACTGTCGTATTCAGCTCTGGATCTACCCCAATGTCAGCTAGAATCTGATTGGTTGCTATGGGCAACATGTCCATTTTTCCTTTTCTGCAGCTTAGTAAATCCAGCTATAAAAGTTTCCTCAAATTGGGGATATCCGGTTTACATCAGGAAAGGTATAAAAATATACGTAGCCATACTGAATACTAGAGTTATAGGTAAAGAAAATAATTGAAATGTTATGTTAAATGTTAAGCAATAACAATGTTTCACTATTTTGGTTACATGTATATATAAAAATATAAGGTAGGACTCGAGTGTTACAACAGAAACGTTGTACCCAAAAATATATGTGTTTTAGGTAAACCCTATACCACAAAAGCAAAGATTGTGAGGACACTTTAATATATTAATACTGCTGCATGCGTGGGAAGAGCAAGGCTGCAATGAAATGAAGAAATGCTTTCAAGGCAATCGTCCAGCTGCAAAGGAAAATGTCAGACAGTTTACCACTGAGACATAATGTTATTAGGATTAATGTTCTTGAACACTAGTATGTTTGTTTGGGTACCTATACTGCAGGTTGTCTGTCAGTAGGTTAGCTGCAGTCATTTATACCTTGAAACCATAGTCAAACATATACCTATAAAAACAGTTTGTAATACTTATTAGCCTGAAGTAGACTATTATTATCCTTTATTTATATATTGTAACATTCCAGAACGTGCTACATAAGACCAATGCAATCTTGT
Organism: Limnodynastes dumerilii; assembly: GCA_011038615.1. Classification (NCBI taxonomy): domain Eukaryota; kingdom Metazoa; phylum Chordata; class Amphibia; order Anura; family Limnodynastidae; genus Limnodynastes; species Limnodynastes dumerilii. Next base: position 137,909 of record WWET01003014.1, read on the forward strand.
CCCAGAATCTCATTCCCTACTAAAGGCACAGAGAATTCAGAGCCAAATTAGGGGACAATAAAACAGAAAGGGACTGATTCACTGGTAGCTGCAAAAGGCAAAAAAATCAAATAGAAAAAATCCCCCAGCAAATTAACACCGTGGAAAACCCATTTTCCATTTTAGGGTAGAGACACAATTAACACCGTGGAAAAACCATTTTCCATTTTAGGGTAGAGACACATTTTTATTATGCACACAAAATTAGAAAAGGGGTCGGACACCTAGAATTATCATGCTGCACCCTAGGTACCTTAGTACTCCCCTTTACTATATAAATATACTTAAACATACATGAAGGGCCTGATCCAGGCCTATGCTGGCTGGCGTTAAAAACGCCAGTCAGCAGCGTATAAAAGCCGATCTGCGCATGCGCCGGCAGATGTAGCCCGGCGTAGCTACAGAAACGCCCAATCATAGTTTGTAGCAGCAGGGTAATAACGCTTGAGGAGGCATTCCCCAGAGTTACTACGCTGCAGTTAGTACAGGTAGGCGGGGGGAGGGAGGGTAATGAGGATGGGGGGTACGATAACGCCGCCGTACCAGCTTATTTACACTCCCTTATGCCGGCTGAAGTTAGGGTAGCCTTCAGCCGGCATAAGGAAGTGTAAATACGATGGGACAGGAGGAGTGTCAGGGGGAGTCCCACGATGTAACGCTGAATGTTAGTACGCCCAGTGATACATCGTAGGTCTGGATCAGGCCCGAAACATCTAACTAACATCTAACAGCTACATCTTTTTATTATCCATAAGTTTACCATAGCCCCATCGGCCCCATGACAAGTGCCTTCTGACTATAGTATTGTAACAAGATTCAGAGGTTTTGGGAGGAAGTATGGTCCTGTATGCACAACACTGTTAATATGGTTCAGAAATAATAACTTTAGGGGACTTACACAAGCCTCTTGCGTAAGTCCCCATTAAACATTAAACCTGCGCATGCCCGTTGCAGATGTTAGGCTACGGATCTCTCCTGAGTTCCGTCCACAAGGAGATCTGTACTTCTATTCTGCGTGCAAGAGAGGCAAGGATAGGCATGTTAATAAAGTAAGTAGAAGTGCAGTGGGCGGCAATAAACAGTTCCACGTGGATTGCAGGGTAGGATTCATTAAAGTGTCCAGAACGCTGCACAAGAGAGAGGAGTGACAGGGGTGGGAAAGGAGAGGCCTGAATCAGGCCCATGGTCACCAAACAATACCCACAACCATGACAGAAATATGCACACTTCTGAATGTGCCATACATAAATTATATAATTACCAGCGGTAGGTAGTAAATTATTTTTTGGAGGTTTGTTGAGGTCTACTTTAAATATATATATATATACGGAAAATTGAGGTTGCTCAAATCAATTTATAAGGTAATATTCAGCAGGTGCTTGTAAGGGAAAGGGGAGTTAACACAAATACAAATTGGAAGCCCCAGCACTCTTGCAATTACCCAGTTATACCCCATTCAGATTACCATGAAAAAGCCGGGGTTTTCATGAAATTGCCGGCTTTCATGAAAACCCCAGCTTTTTCTGGCAATGTGAACGGTGCAGCCGGGTCTCTTTAGCCGGGTCTTAGACCCGGCTAAAAAGAAGGGTTTTTGTCGGCTTTTTTAAAAGCCGGCTTCACCCGTTCACACTGCGCTGAAAAGCCGGCTATTTAAATAGCTGCCGGCTTGTAAAAATAAAAAAAAAAAAGAAAGAAAAAAAAAAGCCGGTGTTTTCAGCGCAGTCTGAACGTACCAGGCTAAAATTTTAAAAATTTTGCCCACTGCCTAAAAAGCTGGCTTTTTAGGCAGTGGCAATCTGAACGCAGAACATAAGACACAAAGTTATTCCTCAGCAATGGCTCAGGGGGATCAGGGGGAATCCGTGGAGGGAAATAACCATTGTTACCAAGGCTGGGAGGAGAAAGAGAGATTATGTGCAGGACATCGGTGTAGAGGGTTTGTGACAACAAGGTATAGAAGGTCTATTGGGGCCCTACTGTGGCCCTCAGATGAATGCAAGCACACCAGAAGTTCCTCAGAAGAGCAGATTGATTGACTGCTAACACTGGGAGGATTCTCTGATACTGCGGATAATAATTAAAGTCACCCTCCAAACTGCAAACACAGGGACTAGCAACCACCTGGGGCCAGATTTACTAAGCTGCGGGTTTGAAAAAGTGGAGATGTTTCCCATAGCAACCAATCAGATTCTAGCTGACATTCTCTAGTATGTAATAGTAAAGCAAGAGCTAGAATCTGATTGGTTGCTGTGGGCAACATCTCCACTTTTCCAAACCTGCAGCTTAGTAAATCTGGCCCCTGGAAGCAGGAAAAATACATCGTAAAACATCGCTTTTCAGCTCCTAAAAATAGAATCTAGGCTCTGATCCGGAGCTTGAAAATAAGAATAGTTTTGCACAGGTGGAACTTTCCACCTGTTCTCCTCTTAACTGCAGAGGTGCAAGATTTAAATCATGCAAACAGAATCTGAGCTGAGAGACTGAATATTGAATGTTATTAGCCTGAAAGTAAATTAATATTTAAAATGAAAGACGTTCAGTATCTGGGTCTCTTCTATAGATTGTAAGTTCATCAGGAAGACTGTTACTGTGTGTGCAAAGATATAAATCAGATCACTAAAGATCTTCGTGTCTTAGTTCTCAGTCTGTCTGCTAATATTTTGTTATTTTCGCGCATCCCTGATCCCTGCCTCTACCCAGTTATATAAATAATATTACAATACTTATTTGTAACTTAAAAAAAGAAAAAATATCACAGCTTTTTTGTGATCATTAAAAAAAAGAATAAGAAATACGCCTCCTGGGATCTCTCAGAATAAAGCGTTGGAGGCGGAGCTTTCACCTCGACCAATGGCAGGTCTGTATTCTGTGGGAGATCTTTGTGCTGAGGTCCTCAGAAACATAACGCTAATTCCTGCGTTTAGCTGTAACAATATCCTTACATGAGCCGTGAACTACACTGCGCTACTCAATGTACCCAGTGCAAACACCGCGTCACAGCTGAAATACCGGTAATCGTAGCGTCATATGGCTCCGCCTCTTCATAGTATCCTTCCTGAGAGTCAGCTTTGTGGGCGGAAATATCTGCGCCATCCTGAACCTGCAGGATAAAGACAGCGGCATTAACGTAACTTGTCCATCGTCTATCCCACAATAATACAAACAAACCGTTATTTAAAGCTTTACAGAGAATATTGAACAAGTCCTGGGCGGCGTCTCTTCAGGTATGCACGCTTAAGTACTAAATAAATACATGCAGATTCGCAAAACAGCGCACCTATGTGGAGATGGCGCTCCCCTCTTCTTACGGATTTAATCTGACTTCCGCCACCATAGGCCTTCTGTAACTTTCCGTGCGTATGTTTGTGCGGAAGTAAGAATGGAAGTTCAGAACCCCGCCCATACTGTCCAAGTTAAATGCCTCCCTCCCAGCCACGCCCCTTTTCTTACGGATGTCAGTAGGTGCGTAGTAAGTTCTTACACGCAAGTCTGAATACTGACTATAGACAGATATGCTGTCTGGACGCACATATCTGGTGTATGTATAGACAGATATACTATAAGGCTGCACTGTGAATGACGGCAATACTATGAATCTGGCATATATACATTATATACATATGTTTCAGGATGGCGGTTCCTCTCATGTCCTTGTCACATTATAATTCATGATTGATGCTTTCGCCGCCCTGTTTCCTGGCGAATTATCCTGCGTGTGATGAATACCGGATCAGCAGCAGGATGTGTATTAGGAGAAATCAAGGAAACGCATAACAGAGGCACAAGGAGCGTAAGGGAAACAGGTCTCTGATGTGAGGCCAAACCACCCCCCCCAGAGACACCCACAACA
>WWET01003014.1:143082-153664 GCA_011038615.1 Limnodynastes dumerilii
TCGACGTTGAGAAGCGATATGGGACGGTAACTGGCGCAGAGAGCAGGGTCTTTCCCCTCCTTAGGTACAAGAGTGATATGGGCCTCCAGCGCTTGGGACGGAAATAGGTGTGTGTCTGATATTTCATTTAGGGCATTGAGAAGCAGAGGAAGAAGTTTGGAGCCGAACATTTTGTAATAGGACAGAGTAAAGCCGTCCGGGCCGGGGCTCTTTCCCGACGCAGACGTCTTCACCGCCCTTTCTAGTTCTTCCAGGGTAAAAGGAGCCTCCAGGGCCTCACCAACCGATTCATTGAGGATCGGGAAGTGGCAGTCCCGGAGGTAGGCCAGGACCGCCTCCTTTTGAATCCTCAGGGCGGCTGGGGGCTGCACTTGACGAATGTTATACAGAGAGGAATAATAGGTGTGGAACGCTTTGGCAATGGCAGAGTCTGTGTACTGCATTTCCCCCCTCCGATCTCGCACCCCGGCTATGAAGGTAGATGCTCTCTGAGATCTGAGCGCCCTAGCTAAAAGTCTTCCAGGTTTGTTACCCCAGAGATACTGCTTGTGCCTACACAACCTAAAGGCCAATTTAGTCTTGCAATTAAGGAGGTTAGCTAGCTCCTTCCTCGCTTCTGTGAGCTGCTGGAAGGTATCCGGTGAATGGGTTGATTTGTGTTGTGTTTTTGTTCAGTATTTCTATGCTACATGCAGACGCTAACAATGTTTCTCTGTTTGCAAATAAATAAGTAAATGGCCAAATTTAGTCATCTGTTTGATTTTTCGCCTAACTTTGAATTGAGTTTCTATCAATTACTTTTACATCAGATTGTTTAGTTACAGAAAGCAGTATAATCAGACTGTCACACTGAGCTAATATCTATTATTGATGTTGTCAGATTTGTTTTAAGCCTCCAGAAAAGTATAAAAAGTAACAAAAACCATTTAAGGAATTTGTTATTAAAATGAATTTTACATTGATGTAATGCAGTGTCAACTATTTCTGGTACCTCATGCCTATGTCTCAAGACTTTTATGGTAATATTTAAAATTACAACTTCCCACAGTCTATGTTACTATGTTAGAGGCATTTTATAAAACTTATTTAGCGCAATTGATAAGAAGACGAGAGACAGAGAGAGAGAGAGAGAGACAGAGACAGAGAAAGACAGACAGAGAGAGAGAGAGAGAGAGAGAGACAGAGACAGAGAGAGAGAGAGAGACAGACAGACAGAGAGAGAGAGAGAGATAGAGAGAGAGAAGCCAGCACTCAAAATAAAGTAAGTTGCACAAATATCCATATTTATTAATTGCATTTCTGCATCAAAAAGCTTTTCACAGTTCATAAAGATAGCACCAAAAAACCTTTTCACAGTATTGGAAATGGAGACAAAAATAGTGCAAACATGGAGGTGGAAAAGTGACCTAAAAACATGAGGAGACAATGATGGGCAGTATCCAAATGCTTGCAGACAACAGGCAGTCAAATCAGTCCAAATGGATAAATGATGGCTATGCCAGATTTCCCGACGATCGTTTCGGAGCTCACTGGCTCTTTTTTCAAGGGCGACAAAGCAGACAACAACGGGTCTAGAAAGATATCGGAAATATCGTCGGGAAATCTGGCATAGCCATCATTTACCTTTTTTTCTAGCTGTAATCTATTAATTACCTTTTTATTATGTGGTCATATGGACTTTAAGCTCTCTCTTGACCAATAAAATGTTGATCAGCATTTATAAACCACTTGCTTTTAAATAAGTTCCTGCATTTTATTTTTTGAATGCTAAAGCCTGTTACTCTATTACTGTGTAGCAAGACATCTAGGAAGACTAGAAGCTGGCCATATGCTAGAGTAATAATTGGTCCGAATATCCAATTATTAGGTGACCTTAACAAATGTAGTGTATGAGCATTATATTTTTCCTAATAATGATAAAATGGCCAAAGAATGCCTGGGTCTGATCATGTTATCTTATGTCATGCATAAACTATATTGTTATTACTGGCTACTACAGAAGTACCGCTGCAGAGCATTAATTAATATATTACTGCAGTACTAGCTATTAATAATAGAGTCATACAGAGTACTCCACCCAGGAAGTGAACTGGCCAGAGCTTTTTTGCAGCAAGCATATAAGCTAACTGCATGGGTCTCCTGCCGAGATTGACAGCCCGTCCAGTCAATGAGTGCATAGACTGACAGGAGGCCTATGCAGCAAGGGCCTCCTGCCAGTCTGCACTGAATTACTGAGTCTCTTGTCAATCTTAGCAGGATACAGAGATTGACTGGAACCCCAGCCAATCAGGGCAGAGTCTGATGGGGTCCTGTGCAGTCAGTCAGCTGCAAGGGCTTCCTGTCAATATCGGCAGCACTTCCCTTTTCTGTCAGGATTATCTGTCCCAGCAGGAGAGGTGAATGGCACCAATACCTTTCCCTAGTGAGAAATCGGCCACCTCCTTCTGGTACTAATAGCATTGGTTGACAATGGTTTTGTCACAGGGCTCCTTATGTGTTATTATGAATGTATTTTCTCTGCTGACTTCATGAAGGGCCATAGATTCTTTATATCACCCACAGTTTTGAAGTTATGTCCACCTAAAGAGATGATATTGGCCCCCTTATGGAGTGTTAAGGGAGGCTTTTCTAAGCCACTGTCTACAGCCATATCAAGCTAGTCTGACACCCTGTGGTTAGCTCCACACACTTCTGTGTCTCGTACGCAGGTAGGTTAATCAGTTAGGTGGGCTGCGACCTGATTGGTCTGCAGGTTTTGGAGAAGGCTGGTCCAATGGTTTGTCTGTGTGTTTCAGCCAGGCTGATCACTCAGGTTGTGTGCACAGCAGCACATGGATTAGTCATTAGAAGCTGCTGTACAGACCGTTACTTTTGTCTGCTGAGGTATCTGTGTGTTATGGAGCGCGGGTGCCTCGACCAGGGTGCGGAGTCTAAGGCCTGGTTTTCACTAGAGCCCCAGATGGTGAAAATAGACTGGGCTGCAGGACACCTAGCAGATCGTGGACCCTGGAGGCGACACCCGGAGAAGAAACAGAAGTAAAGATGGAAGGAAGCAGGAGAGAGAAGACGGGGCAAACTGAAAGCGGGAACAAGAAAAGAGAGCTAGAAGGGGTTAGCTCTGACAAACAACACGGAGAGACAGAGAGGGCGAACTATGGCGCACACGCATACACACACATACGCACACACACGCATACACAGAGGAGACACCAAAGGGGTGACGTAATCACAACCAGGGGAACGGGCTAGGCAGGGACAGGAGGAGACACTGGGTAATAAGACTGGAAAACACAAGGAGAGACGCAAGGGTTAACTGGAGCAGGGGCACTCAGAGATCACAAGAAAAATGCACAAGTCAGAGAACAATGGCAGAGCTGGACACAGACTTGAGGACTAGAGCTATAACCAGCAGTGAGAAATAGCACTGCTGGAGCTTATATGGGGGATTCTGACTATTGATTGGCCAAAAGTCCATAACAGGAAAAATGCTTGACTGAAGTCCTGCCAGCAATCACAGCAGCCAGGAGGCCATAAAAGACAGAGGGAGAAGGGCGGTGCCCACTATTAGCAATGGCTGCAGGTGTCAGACATGTGCAGGCTGTGCATGGTGCAATGGCCTGCAGGATTTTCACAGAAGCACTGGGACAGGACAGTAAATAAAGGTAATAACTTAACTGTCACCATGATTAGAGTGGCGGCATGTAACACTGTGTGTTACTCTGCCATCTTCTGAGAAAAACCTTGCTTCTCTGCCTACTTCTGAGGGAACCATGAATGCTGCACTGTGTTCATCTGCCAAGTGGCACAGTACCTCGAAGGTGTATTACCTGTCTGGACTATTTTTGCTACCACTGTAGAAACAGCATTTGATTCCATTTGTGAAGCGAGCTACAAATTTTACTTCAGTTGCAAAGACCAAGACAAATACTGGGTCCCTCATGTTTGCTGTGTCACTTGTGTCAGACTCCTCACTTTCTGGATAGAGAGCTCTCAGCACATGAATTTCTCTGATCCATTGATTTGGAGGGAACTGAAAGACTACAGCACACACTGCTACTTTCGCCTGATGAACATTCAACCACAAAGGCAGACTGCAGAGCATGACAGCCATCAGACAGGCCTTCTCCCAATACATCATCTGCATTTATTAAGCCAGGGATATCTCAATGACCTAAATGACACTAAAGAATGTGCTTTCAGACAAAGGCATAGTGGCTTTAAGGATTTCTTGCCCTCAAAAAGATACTTGTCTTTTGCCACGATGTTAAGGCTGCCATGGAAGCACATGGACACAGGTATAAGACAGAGGATTGGTGTCTCTTTGTTGATTCCTATAAATAAAGCTTGAAAACTGTGCTACTCCACAACAGCAACAACTTTCTTTCCATATCACTGGCTCACAGGGCTGCTATAAAGGAAAGCTCTTGCTGAATAAGATCAAATACAAAGAGTGCAGATGGCAATTCTGTGGGTGTGGGTCCCCGCATAAAAAGTCCCAATTGCGAAAAACCCGATTCCTCCCAGCCAGTCGCAAACTGGCTGGGATTTCGATTGCATATGAAGAGGCATTGCAATCTCGATCCACGGAGCACCAAGCTTTCGGTGCTCCAAAAAGTGTTAAAAAACGTCCCCCACTACTTCCCCTAATTCTTACCCTAACCTTCCCCTCTCACTACCCTAACCCTCCCTTACTTGCAGCCTCACCCTTACCCACCATCTCCCGCAGCCTTACCCTAACCCTCCCTCCCCTGCAGCCTAACCCTAACCCTCCCTCCCCTGCAGCCTGACCCTAACCCTCCCTCACCTGCAGCCTGACCCTAACCCTACCTCCCCTACAGCCTTTTCTTAACAAGGATTGACAACGCATGTCTGTGGTGACCTGAAAGTCATTTGGCTCTTGTTGGGACTGCAGCTTGTTCTTAGTCCTGACGAAAAAGCTGCATGGAAGGTTCTCAAATGCCTATGCCAGAACTTCTTAGGAAACCATAAGGCAGAGAAATATGAAGAGCTGGTGGACCGTCTCTTACAGTCTTATAAGACTATGGGGCGTTGCATGTCTCGGAAAGTTCAATTCTTGGACTCAAACCTGGACGTCTTGCCAGCCAATCATGGGCCAGTCAGCAATGAGCATTAGAAAAGGTTTATTTTCATAATGAATAGGCATTATCAGGACAAGTATGCTAGCCAACTGCTGTTGGACACTTATAAGCAAACTACAGCATAAAAGTGTTCACCCAAGTTTTAGGTCTGTCTTGCCTGCCATGCCTGTCTTGTCAATAAAGCTGCTAATGTAGACTTCAATTGGGTCTCACTCAAAATCCTTATGTGATAGAGACAATTTAAAACACTTTGAATTCAGAACAAAAACCTCTATGTAATGCATGGTGTGTGATCAGCTTAAGAAATAAACCATTTAATAGAAGTCTTCACACTAATGCTGCAGAATATATTACAGCTGTAAATAAGACATCATAGAGATTGTCACTGACCTTCTAATTTCTAAAGGTACTGGGCCGTATTCAGAGAACCGTTTTCTTGGTCAGTTCCGTGCTTATTTTTAGGTACAATTCAGCTGCGCATGTGTAGTATCTAATTTTATATAGTTAACGTAAGTGCCTCACAGACGGACTTGTGAATCGCACTTGGTTACATACGTCCGGATATGAGACGCAAAATTCCGCACGTGAAAATTTTCATTAAAAAATGGACGGAGGAAGGCATTTAAATGAAGGCACGTGGGCGCGACTAAAATAAATCTCACATACGGAGGACACATACGCACGCAACTGCTCACGGAAAGTTACAAGTGGTGTATGGAGGCAGAAGTCACCGACAGCACGTGCCGAGAGAGGGGAGTGTCATGGGTGTGAGGGGGTTTGGCCTGCACCGGTCGTGCGTATAATTGTGTTCCTTCAAGGAAACGGGTCTCTGAATACGACCCACTTTTTGGTCTAAAAAGATTAATATCTTTCATGAAATCCTTCCTTTCAAATGCTTGCTTACATCTTTACATCTTCATTAAGGAAGTGTTTTAACTACTTTGATGGACTTATAGTTTAGGAAATCCTTCTGTAGAAATCAAATAGATATCAAAATTAAAACAGCTTGGGGATATTCAACTAGATGAGAAGGCAGGAATCAGTGCAACTTTTATTAAGGTAGCCAGGGTGCACGGAAAACATAAGTCTTACTTTGTGGCTTGACCCAGGAGACTTAATAAAAAATCCCCCTGGATTAAATGTTTAAATCCTATATTTCACTAAATCAAAAGTACCAGCTTTCAGAAGCTGTGTTTACTCCACTGGTAAAACACCCTTTCTATATTATATGGCACTCATCCAATTGATCCACTTCTCTTTAATCAGCCAATGCACTAAAATCATCTCCATCCCCAATCTTTTCTTTACCAGGACAGAAATCCCAAAATCCATTGACAAAACTATTTGTTAGCAAGAAGAATCTGAAACATACCATTCTCTCAATTAAAATGGAAGACAAACTTAGGGATAAAGACTAACAACCTAAAAGTTTCTTCTTTTAAATATTTTGCAAGCATGTTTTCTAATTTGCAAGTTCACGACTTCCGGGAGAGCGGCACACAGTGATGGCCGCGTTTTAACTGAGCTCCCAAAGCAGCTGCAGGACAATTCGGGATTAGCCAGCCTAACTCTGCAATTCTGCCCGCCATTGAGCCCTACATGACTGCCGACTGAGAGGAGTAGCTGGGACTTTCTCACGACTGCGAGGAGTAGCTGGGACTTTCTCACTGCAGCGGGGAGCACCCCTTTTTTTTACACCCCGGAGTCTGCCTCGACCAAGAGGCCTTGTGATCTGCCGCGGCGCCAACGTTGAGGGGGAGAGACTCATTGAAAACCCCAAACTGCAAGCTGAAGAGCCGCACCTGGTTGGTCTCCCGAACACAGGAGAAGAACAAGAGTGCCCAGCCACGGGGATGCGGCACCCCAGACCGCCGTTCTGAGTTTCATTTCTGTGGCGTCGGCCGAGCGGGAGGTAAAGGCGCGAAAGGTGGCCATCTTGCCGACGCATACCACTGAGGTGCACGAGGGCGCGGTGGACCTGGAAGCGCTGATAACCCCACAACTGAAGCCGCTGGTCGCCCTGACTTTGTGGAGGAGCGGCGGAACACGAAGGAGGAGGCCCACCTTTGGCATCACTCTGTGAGGCAGTTATAACGGCTGGAGGACCGCAGCCAACCGCAGGGAGCAGCGCCACAGATACTGCCCACAATGGAGCTGCAGACCCTTTTACAGTGACTCCGGACGCCAGCGACATAATTTGAAAGGTACCGGGTAACTTTGGGGCCCCTGCTGGACAGATACTGGCCGCAACTGTGGTCTCTACAAAGATTAAGTGCACTTACCCCCTCCATAGTGCGGGGAGTGGGTCTTACTTGGCCCTATCTGTCTCCGGACCCTTGGCTTAGGTGCTCCACAATAATCCAGGGGGGCTGAAATCACACGCACTCTATCCCCTAGCGGATAACAGCACTGACTTTCTTTATCAGGATGCAGCTGGGAAACTATAGTGCGCTCTTCTAGTGACCTGTAGACTTTGCCTGGCATTCAGCTAACATTGGCTGTGCACAACGTCTACCCTGCGGGCCTGCACCATTTTCCTTAATCATCACCTGGGGGCTGCCGGTTGATGGTTTGCCACTGCTTTTGTGCCCCACAGCTGCTAACCTACCTCGCACGTCAAGCAATTAAGTCCAGCCACTGCCTTCCCACTGCTATTCCCCCCTGCATACTGGACATAAAGTATACTAAATCCAGCGGCCCTCAGGACACGGCTAGGTCACTGGACACTTATTCATCCCAATCGCGGTGTGCTGAGTCTACTCCAGAACTGGGACAGTCTCCAGACTAGAGCTTGTGGACGTACCTATTTCTCAACTGCCTTCAGTCATCACTCAAGAACTTCGCACGCTCCGGCTGCACCTTAGCTACCCGGACCTGTAGTAGGCTGCCCCCTAGACTCTGCCCTGACCCGATAGTGGAAATCCGCTACTGGGTGTAGTCTCCAGGCCGGCTTTCCAACTGATTAACCACTATTGGATTCTTTTCTAAGTATCTGGCTTTTTTTTTTCTTTTAGTCATTATCTAACTTTATTCGAACACTATACTTTTCACTCAAGCAAGGCCGTTGTCACATTTGCATTGTGTGTCTATTGATGTGCTAAAGAGTGTTGCTATGTTTCTCTGTCAGCTGACCATCTGCGTCTAGCTGCACCACAACCGGATGTCATTACCATAGGGGACATTATACACCCGGTCCTTATCTTTCCCTCATTGTCGCTTGTGCTACTTACTAACATTTTATATCAGGTTATACGTACTGTGGCATGCAGAAGTACTATAGCAGAGCTGCAGCAGCCAAAACTTCGTCACAATTGGATCCCTCAAAAATGGGGAAATCTAAAGCTAGTGGCCCTAAGGCTACTGCTGTTACACCTGGCCAGCCCCCTTCACCTACTGGCTCCTCTTCACCTGTGAGTAGCCGCGAACCCTTAGACATGCCCACAGCTAGCTGGGCAACGCCATCGGCTATGGCCGAAATGGCAAAAGAAATATCTCTTATACTACTACCTGTTTTCGACAAACGGTTTGAAGCTTTTCAAGCCTCGCTGGATACAACAGTTGCCAAAATATCAGAAAATTCAGCAAAAATTTTGCAACTGGAGCAACGCACAAGTGACAATGAGGATACTGTGATTGCCTTGCAGCATTTAGCGGACCGTCATTCTACACAACTGCAAGCCCTGCATGACAAGATCAAGGATCTTGAAAACAGGAACAGGAGAAACAATTTACGGTTTATTGGGGTGCCCGAGCGGATAAAAGGTTCTGATTTAATTCCCTTTCTCACCACCTCATTGCCTTCTGCCCTAGGCATATCTGATTCCTTGGGGATCCCAAAAATTGAGAGGGCCCATAGGATAGGGAGGAAGAGAGAAGGAAATGGGAACAAACCCCGCCCTGTTATAGCTCGTTTTTTGGATTTTCGAGACAAAGAGCAATTGTTATCTGCTTATAGACGTCAGGCGCAGGTGGTGGTAGATGGGGCCACAATATTAATATTTCAAGACTACTCTGTGGCGCTCTCTCAGAAGGGTAGGGAGTTCGCACCACTTTGCAAGCACTTAGCGGAGGGGGGACAACGCTTTGCACTCCTATACCCCGCCAAACTGCGAATTATTGAAAACGGGCAAACCCACCTATTTGATGACCCTAAGGGGGCACGCAGATTCTTAGAATCGAGAGTGTCCCCAGTAGTTTCTCCTGCTCCATCTCCTCGATATTCTTCCCCTAGCCGGGAATGATTACGGGATACCTCAGGGCAACAACATTCCCCTATGGAATGCTATTTCATGACTATGAGTAAAATGTTATTTACGGTTACTAGTATTAGTTTTATGTCTGATCTCAAAAGGTCAGGTCCTTTGTTGATTGTGGTGTACTCTGGTGACGTTCCCAGAGTACACTTAGGTGTTGTTAAGTTAGAGGTAAATGTTGAAAAAGGTGTGAAGCATTTTGTTAATTCTAAGATCCTACATTTGATTTTGTCTTGGCTCTTACATTGTATTCTATTTTCTCAGATGTCTTTATGTTTCTCAATGACTGGGTTTTGTGTCTGTTGCCTACTCTCGATTGTATCTAGCGCCTTGTCTTGGATTTGGATCCTGCGCATTTCATATAATGCCAACAATGGGTGAGTGTGCCGCACAGTCCTTCCCCCCAGACCCACTGCCCAATTTAAAACCCCGCAGCTCCACATTATTTCCTGGAACGTGGGGGGTTTAAATACTCCAGTGAAACGGAAGAAGGTCATTACACATCTGCGCAGACAGAGAGCAGACATTATATTGTTACAAGAAACGCACTGGAAACGGGGCGAGGACGCTAGTTTACGGGCTGGATGGATAGGAGACTGCATCGCTGCCAACTTTAAAAACAAAAGTAGAGGGGTTGCAATACTCCTGGCCAGCTCCCTGCAATACGAACTTGGTGGTGTTGCTCTGGAACCAGAGGGCTGTTTTATTATCTTAGATATCAAAATTTACGATACAATGTATACAATAGTGAACGTTTATGGTCCCAACTCAGCTCAGCAAGATTTCTTTGCTGCACCTACGACAACCCTGATGCAAAGAGATAACCCGAACCTCATCATAGGGGGGGATTTTAACGTTGTTGCAAACCCGCTTATTGATCGCTCCCCGCCCCCATCACAACCGAGAAATCCGGACTCTTCCCCTATTTTTCGGTTAGCAGCAGAATTGGGAGTGGTGGATCCCTGGCGACTCTTAAATCCAACAGGGAGAACATTTTCTTTTTACTCGGGAGTCCATGACTCCCATTCGCGAATCGACTATATATTAGTTATTGACTCCCTTATGTCGCGGGTCATAGATGCCGATATTTCTGATCTGATATCAGACCATGCTATCGTCACGTTAATATTAGAGCTCCCATTAGTAGCCACGAAGTCCCGTTTGTGGCGGTTCCCTACTTATTTATATGAGTCTGATGATTTTATTAGATTCCTAAAGTATCAGTGGAAC
>WWET01003014.1:156516-180265 GCA_011038615.1 Limnodynastes dumerilii
CTGGGTATCTTACTTCCTAAGCAAATTGGTAACCTTTACCTTATGAACATTACCAAAATAATTAACCATGTAGAATCTACCATAGCTAAATGGAGACATCTGTCCTTATCTTTTGGGGGTCGCATCAATCTTATAAAAATTGTTATTTTCCCTAAACTGCTGTACCCCTTACAGGTTTTACCGCTACTCCTTAGCATAAGTGACACCAAGCGTATCCAGGCCCTGTTTCGTAACTTCATTTGGAACAATAAAAAACCCAGAATTAGCATGGTCAAATTGCAACAGCCCAAAAATCAGGGTGGCTTTAATTTACCCGATATGATGGTTTACAACCAGGCTGCCCAATTCCGACACCTTCGGGATTGGCTATCTCACTCGGAAATCTACACTAATACAGCACTGGACCAACAGTTTCTCCCGGACATTCACCTAATCACTTTCCTTCACTTACATGATGGGGAACTCCCCATTCAGGTCACACATAACCCCCTGCTCATGTCGGTCAGACGCGTATGGCTTAAAGTACGACACGCTCACAAACTGAATCCTCACCTTTCGCTCCATCTGCCGTTCCTGGGCAATCCGGATTTGCAGGACTGTGCGGCCGCTTATCCCTTTACAAGGTGGGCAGGTATGGGGTTGACATCAATAGGGAAACTAGTAGATAAAACAACTAAACGTCCGCTCACCCTAGCACAGGCCATGGCCAAATTCACTTTTATTCAGGGAGCTGATATGGCTTATCTTCAGGCCCAACATTATGTCAGCTTTGTCATAAGGAAATTGTCTAATCTAGACTGGAATAATCCTGTTGATGCATTACTGTTAACACCGATTCCCCAACATAGGGCTATTTCAATCCATTACACGCATTTGCGGTCCATCATTGACCACTTGGCCATTAGAACAGGAATGTCTCAATGGACGGCCAGATTCCCTGACATAACGATTCCAGACATCCTGAAGGCGTTGGTGGCGGTGTGTCGTACCCTCCCGGCAATTTCATACCAGGAAATGGCTATAAAAATCGCCCATAAGGCTTATATCTCCCCAAAAAGAGGCTTTCGTATAGGACTCACCGCCAACAATGCCTGTCCCAAGTGTGGCGCTGGGGAGGCAGACATTAGTCATTGTCTCTGGGATTGCCCTATAATTAAGAGATTCTGGATAAAAGTGTGGAGATTCACCGTGGAACTGCTGGTTGATTCATTCCCCTTGATGGCTGAATGGGCGATCTTGGGAATCTTCCCTGATGCCATGCGCACCTCATTGAAACACAAAAAATTACTATTAGCTGTTTCTGCGGCGGCTCGCAAGACTATCTTGCAGGCTTGGCTCAGTCCATCACCTCCGCTTGTCTCTCTCTTTAGAGAAAAACTCTTTTACCTCTTTAGGATGGAATGGATTGAGGCCTCACTTCAAAAGGAAGGCAAGGGAGAGGCGCTTTTTCAAACCTGGGGCAGGTTTATTAACATTTTGTCTGACGTGGTTAAGAGAAGAATAGAGTCATGTTTTAGTAACACCATGTGGTATGAACTCAGACGCTATGACAATGACCCTCCCATTCAATTTGAGGAAAATCTATCCTAACTGCTAGCCTCATATTTGGCCATCACGTGTGGCCTGGGTAATAATATTCTTCTCCGGGGTTCGCTTAAGCGGAGAGAGGGCAGCTATGAGGGGGCAACAGACACATTTTTTATTCTTATCATTAGGATTGTTGTTCTTCCTATTGCACTTTACTTAAGCTCTGTGTTGTAATGCATTTGAATACAATGAATAATTTGCATTGCTTGTTCTCGACATGTGACATATTGTATGTTTATTTATTTTGCTTCAATAAAAAATTCTATTAAATTTGCAAGTTCACAGCTAAGAAAATCCTCAGTGAAGTGAACAATTCATAATATTATACCAGGGTCGGACTGGCCATCTGCCACTTCTGGCAAATGCTAGAGGCTGGACTGGTACCCAGAGAATGGCCAACGTGATGCATGAATTAGAGAGCAGAGAACAGTTTCTCAAAGGTTGTGAGAAACATTCCCACGCTGGCCAAGGGTATAAATATAACCCAATGACAGTAGAACTGTCATTAGCGCTGGGATGTCCTACAGACAGGATATAAGTTTCGACGTTCTGTAAAGGTTTTTTTTTTTTTTTGCCAAGGCCACCCCCTCGGATTAAAAGCTTACAAGATAAGATCCCATCCAAGCTGGTGTTTTTTGTTTTTTTTTTATAGTAATTTTAGTGTATTTAAGGTAAATACGTTTTTTATGTAAGGGGGATACATGTGTTCTTGGGAACGGGATGCCAGGACATGCTGAAACTTGTGGTTCTCCAAGCACCAGCATGCCCTGGCATCCTTGGGCATTCTAATGCTTGTAGCACAAAGTCCTTTCCTTGTAATATTGAAGAAGTCTTAAGACAAATCTACATCATATTTGCCTGCTAAACTGTGTAAAGTCTGGATACAGTTTAAGGGCCGGATTCAGAGATCCTTTTTTCGTGAAGTTCCGTACGTATTTTTACGAACCAATAAACTGCGCAAGTACAGTAACTAAATTTACGCAATCTACGTTAATTTTACACACGGAAGTCCATTAGGCACGGACTTATGAATCGCACAAGGGAAGATCTGTACAGAGGGGCGTGTTCATAATCCGTCCGGAGAAAGATCCGTGTAAGTGGGTAAGGAGGCATTTAAATGACCATTTGTGGGCGCTGCGTGGGCACGGTTAATTAGATACACACATACGGAGGCATTATACGCTCGGAAATGCACACTTAAAGATAAGGGTGGTCGAGACACTCGTAAGTAACCGTCAACCCGTCCGTGTGAGGGGAGTGTCATGGGTGTTGCCTTGCAACGGCGGTGTGTATATTTGCATACTTTATAGAAACGAATCTCTGAATACGGCCCTAAGTGTTTCAGATTCTGTTTATGTGTGGGTTAACTATGACATAGGTAATCCAAACATAAACAGCATTGTTTTTCCAGAGAGCAAAGTTTAGTGGAGTAAGGCCAACAAAACGTGTATAAAAAAAATAGCATTTTATGCTAGAATGTCAGCCTGTTCTTCAATGCCCAGACTGACTGCCGAAGTGCTGTGGACTGACCCAGCCTCCCGTTGTAGGACTGAGGCTCCTGGAAGGACGTTCTCTGGGCCCGATTCAATTGAGCTAAAAGCGTTCACTGGCGTATTTTTAACGCTATTTTTTGCAAAATAACGGGCACTATTTTTATTTTCTATTCAATTATAGTTATAGTAAAAAATACGCAATTTTTTTTACCGATAGCGTTAATTAAAAATTCGCCCCTATGAGAGGTGCGGATTTTTAACGCTGCCCTGTTTTGTGCCCCGACAGGGCATGCTGATGCTTGTAGAACTACAAGCATCAGCATGCCCATGGATGCCAGGTTTTTTTTTTCCCGTTAAATTTCTCCTTCGCTGCCTGCTCTTTTTGCGCAGCGGTAAAAAAAATGGAATATGCAAATTTTTATCGTTCAATTGCCGGCGAAGGCGTCGTATTTTTTCCGACGCAATATTTAAAAAAAAATACCGCCGGCAATTGAATCTGGCCCTCTGTATGCTGAACATACTTGATTGAAACGCAAAACTAAGTACAATAAATACTTTTATATTTATCTGAGGTGTGTGTATTGCATTATTCCCATAGTGCACTACTGAACCTATTGTAAAATAATCTACTGACAACACTCATCTTAATATATACAAGAGAATCTCCAATGTGTCATAATAACATAGGGCTGGAACCAGACCTAGTTAAGTGCATGAACTTAGTTACACCTGGGCTAAACCATGTTGATTTCAGGGGAGTCATATTTTATCTGTTTCAAACAGTGTTAGTGTTGAGAGGTGATGTTTCCTATCCCAAGTCTAAATTATACCGCGTTCAGATTGCCACTGCCTAAAAAGCCAGCTTTTTAGGCAGTGGGCAAAATTTTCAAAATTTTTGCCTGGTGTGTTCAGACTGCGCTGAAAACACCTAAACTAAATTCTTACTCCTGCACAGTAGGATATATATGGATTAACCCAAATCACAGAAAGTACATAATATGCCAGCATATAGACAAAATAGTATGGTTAGTGGACTTAATAGTATGTCTAAATGCTGGCATATAATGTACTTTTTCTGATTTGGGTTAATCCATATATTGGGTCTTTTTTGTTTAGTTAGAGGAATCCCTCTTTCCTCTTGATTCAGCAGCTGGAGTATATTTATTAGATTGATTCCACCACTCATACTGGCGCTCTAGTATTTGTTTTATTCTATATACTAACAATCTAGGATGCCACATGCACTATAATAGGCATAAACCACCTGTACCATTTAACTAATGTCATGTGAACAGATACATTTCTGCAAGGGTGGTTGTATATATTCAATTTTCCATAGAACGTCAGACATCTAGTGTAACTGACATCATCGTTTATATAAAAGACTGCCCCCTAGCGACCGTATGGTCATTAGGAGCAGCACGGGAGAAGAAGAGGAGGCTGTCCCCGCCGTGTCAAGTACCGAAGAGGTGACTACAATCAATCGGACGTCTCCAATCAACTGAAAAATATTCTACACAGCAAGCAAGTCTTCCAAAGACAGATGACAGCAAACGGTGAGTGACAAAAACTTTTATTCTTTTATTACACCACACACTGCATTCATACACAGTAGTATAGGACACGGTGGCCAACGGAGGTAAGTGCAAACATTAGGGGACATTATTGGTCAGGGAAAATGTTTTTTTACATTCACACTTTTATTAATGGGTTAATGTATGTTTTGTGCAGAATGTTTTTTTTTGTTACACGCACACCACACACAGGGCGGCATGATTAGAAGCCTTACCATGCTCACGCTGATATTACTACAAGGCTAAGCAATGCTTAGCCTTGTAGTTCTATCAGCACAGCATGGGTAAGGCTTTCAACCATGCTGCGATTGGATTTGACACTCAAAAAGATTGACATGTGTTTTTCTGGCTCGCAGGGTGAATTGTCACTAACTTGCCTCTAGGCAAGGGCGAATTGCTAAACGGCGAGTTAATGGAGATTTTACTGTGAGTTAGTCAAAGCAAAGTGAATGCAGTGAGTTGTATGTGTAACATTTTAAACATCACACTGGCGATTTTAGGCTCTGTGATTTTAAAGATGCCTAAACTCACGTGAGTTTACCTTTAGTGAATACAGTGATTTGATATTCACAGCAAACTCACGTGATTTTAGGCAATTTTTTCAACCAAGTCCCATAGTGTTGATATTGCAAAATACTAGTATTACAAAAAAAACTAAAAATGGTGGGGGTTTAAGGATAAACATAAAGTATTAATCCTATGTAAGAAAAATTGGAATGGATAAACCTTCTAGTAGGAACCAGAGAAAAGAAGGAGCTAATGGTCTATCAGTACTTACAGTACCCGGTATTCCCAGGGGATCTCCCTCCCAGTACTGACTGGGCCCACTAGGTTTCCTTTCCGAGTTCAGATGGATTCAGGCACTATCAAAGTGGTATGACTGTAGATAACTTAGAGCCTATGATAATCAATCACCTATAACTCAAGTTCACTTAAAGTTTGAAAATTTGAAGAAATCCATTCCAGCTCAAAAATAACAGGCAATTTTTACAGAAACCATTTGAGATCAAAATCTTGATTGAGCCCATAGGGTTCCAATGTATTTAAGCAGGGCCGCCATCAGGGGGGGGACAGCCGGGCCTAGTGTCCCAGGCCCGGACAGAAAGGGGGCCGGGGATAGCCCCAGGCCTCCTCTATGTCCTGCCCAGGACACTAGTAAAAGATCGTTGTTGGCAGGGGTCTGAATGCCTTGCAGTTCAGACCTCTGCATTACCGTTATGAAGCTCCGGGCCCGCGGCTGCACTCTGGATGATGAGCACGACGTGTGACATCATCACATGTGGTGCAGCGCCATCAGACTGCCGGATGCCGAGGAGGTGGGAGGGCGNNNNCCCGAGCGAACGTTCGCATTCGCCCGTCGTGCGAAAATTTCGTAGCTCTGGATCAGGCCCGATGAGAGTATTGTGGGGGGGAGACTGGAAACACATGATGAGAGTATTGTGGGCGGGAGACTGGAAACACATGATGAGAGTATTGTGTGGTGGGGAGACTGGAAACACATTATGAGAGTATTGTGGGCGTGAGACTGGAGACACATGATGGGAGTATTGGGGTGGGAAACTGGAGACACATGATGGGAGTATTGTGGGGGGAGGGACTGGAGACACATGATGGGAGTATTGTAAGGGTAGACTGGAGACACATGATGGGAGTATTGTGGGAGGGGGCTGGAGACACATGATGGGAATATATACATACATATACACATACACATATCTGATAGGTGTATGTATGTTAAATAAAAAAAATTCCAGGGGGGGCCCTGTATTTTTTCAGTCCCAGGCCTTACCATTTCTAATGGCGGCACTGTATTTAGGTAAAAAATATACCTAATCTCTGCTCTGGCTAATGCCGATAGGTGGTCTTTCTTTCTGCAGTCACATTTGACATGTCCGATACCAAGGATACTGGTAATTCAAGAAGGGTCACAGTTGTGGATTTCTTAAAAGTGAGTTGAAACAGTATGGGTCAGAACCCATTTCGTGATATTCCTTAGGTGTTCGGCCCACTGGACCTTAAGGGGCCAATATATTGTTTGTTACATTTGCATTGTAGGATATAAATACATAATAGTTTAAACGTATTCCTGTACTTAAAACCTTTTAGATTACCTAAAACGTTTTAGATTAGGTTTATGTTATTATGACACATCGGAGATTCCCACGTATATATTAAGATTAACAAGACTTATTGCAAGGAATCTGCATGTTTCAACACTGTGCATACCTTGCTCCCTTTAAGAGACTCAATGTGTACTGTTACCATGGTGATTTCCAGGATCTTCATAGGACCTGGTACAACTGCCCGATTTACCTATCTCATTTCCAACATATGTTTTAAACATGCCCCCTAAAATATGTACATAAGAATATGTATTTTTTAAGTGTCAGTCCTTTTAAATGTAGCGCCGACTACCAGCTGTATGAATCATGAGCGAACACAACCAACGGACTCTGAATCACCCACATAAAACCATGAAGGAAGTATCACTGCTGCACAGGACTTTGAGAAAGGGCTAAGTCTAGCCTGAAAAGTGTTAGTCAGCCGGCAGAAGGGATCTAGATGCCATCTCCAGGACCAAGCAGCAGCAACGTGTTGTGTTTACACCCAGGTTTTTCCATCTCACATTGGCTTCCACGTACTGCTCACACCACTCTTCCCGGTATGAGCTCTGGCCCCAGTTTTAATATGTTTCTATAGATTTTCATGTGTTACTAATAGATTTTTATGTGCTTTATCTATTCCCCTGTCTTCAAGGGAGAGTTTTTACAGGTCACAAACAAGATTTCAGTATCAAAGACCTTTTTAAAGAGTGCAGGCCGTATTTAAAGAACCGCTTTCACAGCGAGTACCGTGGTCTATGTGGTCTATGGAGGCAGAAAGCACCGACAGCACGGCCGAGAGAGGAGAGTGTCATGGGTGTGAGGGGGTTTGGCCTGCACCGGCTGTGTGTATAATTGCGTAGCTTCAAGGTAACGGTTGTCTGAATACAGCCCTGCAACAGCTCTAAATCATTAAAGGTTTATTTATTTAATTGTATATGACACTTCCCACTGTGGATTCCCCGACGCTTTGAAGGTCCACTTCCTGCCTTTTATTTACGATATAAATGTAAAGTGTTTATGTGGGGTTTTTTTCTACTTTATTTTTACAGGTTATGTGAACTGCTCCTTATGCTTACACTATCCCCTGGCTTTTCCATCTCACATTGGATTTCACGTATTTCAGCTTATACCACTCTTCCTGGTATGAGCTCTGGCCCCAGTTTTAATATGTTTCTATAGATCTTCATGTGTTACTAATAGATTTTTATGTGCTTTATCTATTCCCCTGTCTTCATTCCCACAAAGGGAGAGTTTTTACAGGTCACAAACAAGATGTCATCCCCTTGGATGATGTAAACGCAAGGCAGATGTGCAGGAACTGGACAGCACCGCACCTCATATTTAAATGAGAAAAACACCCCTTTTCTTATTTAAATATCATGGAACTCCCATCTCATAGTCACAGTGCTGTCCGATGTGGACAGACGAATGGGTACACTTGAGCCCGTCTTTCTCTGCTCATTCCTGTTGTGAGCATGCGCAATGCTCATTTTGGCTGCGGTTCCATTTGAAAAAAGACAAAAGCACAGCTCTGAATCCAGACCATAAGCACAGGACATGACCCCCGACCATATCAGAGGTCAGGACCCCCCAGCAGGTGGGCATGTGTATTGTAAGTGCCAGGGCTGAATGTTAGTCCTAGTTCGTCTTATTCAAAAATAACTAGTGGGTATTAAAATAAGACCTGATTTTCTACCTTTCCACGCATTTTTCAACTTTAATGCTTACTAGTCAGTGTATGCCATACTATTTTATGCACAGGCAGCCAAACACACGGCACTTTGCTCTAGCATGGTATTACCTATTAAAATTACTGAAAGACACAGGGAAAAAAAGATTTATTTGCTAAACTCTACACCTCAGAAAGAAAACTGGGTCA
Source organism: Limnodynastes dumerilii (assembly GCA_011038615.1). NCBI lineage: Eukaryota > Metazoa > Chordata > Amphibia > Anura > Limnodynastidae > Limnodynastes > Limnodynastes dumerilii. The sequence continues at coordinate 165,155 of WWET01003014.1, forward strand.
TATGTGTACCCCTAAGATGGACAATTTCTTTAGTATAGTGATTAAATATCACTGTCCAGTATGTGTAATGGTAATGCTGTGTTAAGTGATAAGTTTGTGGAGTGAAGGCAGCTACTAATGTTATAACTAGGACAATATTGCCATAGGTCAATATTGCACAGCAATCCAGCAGATGGGCTGTGAAGCATACATTCATTTTTTGTTCTTCATATTTTTATGCCTCTAAATAGAGACTTTAGAATATCATGGATGCGAGTGAGTAATAAAATAGGGAAAAATAGGTGTGTGGGGGTGTGTGTGTGTCTGTTTAGGTATTTATTTAAATAATTGGGATTTTAAATTAAAGGACCTTTACTAATATTTTATGCGTCAACCTACAGGTGACAGCAGACCCTGGATGTTACAGAATTCTTCCACTTCTGGTAGCCATTTTAGAGGACAGGCCATGCTAACATATGTAGTTTAAGAAAGATAAAATTATTTATATGTATCTTTTACATACCATTACAACTGCACTAACTTGCCATTGGTATGGAATGGTATGGCAAATTTACCAAGGTCGATTTGAAATCGCTGCTTATCGCCGCTTTTGTTGGTGATTTTAGCGCTTTAAGCGCTGTATTTTCTGTCTTGTGTTTTTCTTTTGGCAGCGTGTGCCCCTTAGTGTTAAAAAAAAAAACAGATTAAAATAGCCCTTTGTAATGTGAAAATCCATCGCTCAGTATGCCATTAACCCTTAGCATGCTGGCACATATAGTACTAGAAGGCACAGCATGCCTGTGTGTTGCAGGGCATACTGTGACTTTTAGTACCATAAGCGTCAGCATGCCAAGTGTTAATGACATGCTGTGCCATGGATTATGTGTCCGATTACAATGTTAATCAAACCCTTAATAATGTGTCCCCAATATAGTTCTAATACACCCTTCATAGTTGCCTCTTTATGTATAATATATCCCCCGCATTCTTCCCTGTTATATATAAGTTCCTGCATAGTTGCTCCAATGTCTTCGCATAGTTCTCCGGAATGTCTAAGATTATCCCAATACTGTTCATAATAATTGAATTTAATAGTGTCCCAGATGTCGGTGATGGATTTGGCTGCAGATCAGCAGCATGTTACGACCAGATAGATAAAGCGTAGGTTTGGGTGTAGCGGAAACAGGACTAGATACAGAATGGTGGAGCAAAGTGTGCAATAATCCAATCCTGGACATAAGCACTCTATTTAAACCTGCAGCACAGTGTAACCTGTGCCAGAACAACTTGTTCGCTCAAGGTGCCTGGTTGATCCCTGAGCAGCGCTACAGCTTCATTGTTTAGCCTCTCAAGTCTTTTCAAGCCAAGTCTGTTTAAGTCAAGTCCAGTCCAGTCAAGTCTGTCAAGTCCAGATCCAGTCCTGGTCAAGTCCAGTCCAGTCACGCTTATTAAGTCTTGATCCAGTCCTGGAAAAGTCCAGTCCAGTCTGCTTGTCAAGTCCAGTCCAGTCAAGCTTGTCAAGTTCAATTCTATTCCTGGCGCAGTACAGGTTAAGTCAAGTCTGTTCAGTTCCAGTCCTGGCGCAGTCCAGGTTAAGTCAAGCTTGTTCGGTTCTAGTCCTAATCCAGTCCAGGTCAAGACAAGCCAAGTCTGTTCATTTCCAGTCGTGGTCCAGTCCAGGTCAAGTTACACCAAGTCAGTTTAGTCCTAGTCCTGGTCCGATTCCAGTCCAAGACAAGCCAAGTCAGTTCAGTCCTAGTCGTGGCTCAGTCAAGGTCAAGTCAAGCCAAGTCAGTCCAGTCCTAGTGCTGGTCCAGTCCAGGTCAAGCCAAGCCAATTCCAGTATAAATATGTTTATCCACTGTAACTACCTCTACTAGCTCATAAGCAAGTCTTATATTAAGCCTTCTAGTTTCAAATACACTGCTGAACCACTATCTTATCCCCGGCTGAACCACTATCACGTCCCTGGGAACCCAGAGCAGATATCCAAACTAGATATTCAAACTCTTAGATTTGTTAGATTTCACATACAGTTGTAACCAATAAAGCAACGTTGTCAGTCTCTGGCAAGAAATGGCAGTTTTAGAAATTGAGACAGCCGAAAGCTCATTTTCCCTGGCTCTATTTCGTAAAACAGCCATACTTATTTATTCCTTTGCACAACCCACCGCCTTCTGGACCCATCGCACCTGTTACCTGCCACAGACCTCACTGGAGAGGTGAGTGACCTCTCCTGGGACTTTTGGGGTTAGGGTTAGGCTGCAGGAGGGGAGGGCTAGATTCACAGAAGGGGAGGGTTAGGGTTAGGGTCAGCTTGCAGGTAGGGGAGTCTAGGTTTAACCTGCAGGGATGGGAGTCTTAGGGTTAGGCTGTGGAAATGGGAAGGTTAGGGTCAGGCTGTAGGGAAGGGAGGGTTGGAATTAGAGTTATAGAAGGGGAGGGTTAATGTAAGGATAAGGGAAAGGATTGGGGTATATTTATACTTACCATTCGGAGCAACTTCTTTGTTGCTCTGGGAATCCATTGCTTCTGGGAACTGGTGGGAGAGAATGTCCCTTTTGAAATAAGGCCCTTCTCAGCGGAAACCCACACTCATAAAACACAGGGGGCTCTATTTAATAACTTTATTTTCATGCAATAATTAACATTTTCATGTGAAAGAGGGCATTATCGCATGAAAGTTAAGTTTTTCATATTTACAAGCCATGGATCGCCATGGAAAACTGCAGTTTCCATGTTGACCCATATAAATATCAGTGGTCTATGCCGACCGGTTCTTTTCAGAGCGGGCCAGCGCTTTGTTATATTTACTAAATGCCAAAGCTGAGTTTTATATTCCACTCCCGGCGTAAAAATATCAGGATGGCGTTATTGCAGTTATCCCAGCCATCTCCCCATATTTCCCCCTTTCCCTCCCACTAAGAGCTTTTATTAAGGGGGGGGGGCATGTATTGGGAGGCCGCTGGAATAAACATATATGTGCGTAAACTAAAAAAAAAAAAATGTAATGTGTTCTTTTTTTAATTTTATTTTAACCATTAAAAAATAAATTCATAAATAATTAATAATAATAATAATAATAATAATAATATTAAAGAAATAAAGAAAAGTTAAAACTTACCTTTCCAGGTGACATGTCTGAAAATTTCCAAGTCCCGATATGAACATGCGCATGTGCAGTGTTTTTCATGTCAGGACTTGAATATTTCAAAGTCCTGCAATGGAGTCACTGCACATGCGCAGGATTTTATTCATACTTCGTATGAGCAGATCATCGCTGGCCCTCGCAGGAGGGGTGAGTAATAGTAAATTCTGTGAATGAAGCTGCCAGGCTCGCAGCAAAGATAAGTGAGCCTGGTGCAAGAGAACCGAACAGGTAAGTAACAGGGCTCAATAGTCAGTATGTCTTTTTCTTTGGTCTTTACTTGTACAATATATTTTCATCTTACTGTATTCCCAAATGGCTTGTTTGACAGTGTTTGCTTTCCTGTGACCTTCTCTTGTCACTTCAGCTTTAATCTTTGCCACCTTTTTCGTTTTTGATTCTTATTTTGAACCTTAGCTGTCAACTTTGACTTCAACAAGCATCCATGTGCTTCTTCATAAGCAGTGAGTTAGCAAGTTCAAGTCCAATACTGCTGGCACTCCAATGCTTCTGTCTATTATAAACACAACTTGCTCCAGTGCCCGAACGTAGATAGATAACCTATTTGCAAAATACAGCCACACAAGAACGGCACTCAGAGACTTGAAAATGAATGAAGCAGTGTTACTCCTGCTGGTCCATCGTTTCAGGCTTTATTTAAACCTTTCTTCAGGGAACAAAGTATTTTTTATAGGCTCCTGCATGGCTTAATGGATCTGGATGAAGTTTGGTACACATGCCCTTCTTTATCCTATTTTAAATACTGGTGGAGTTTCTACTCATAAAATCTACAACTTTTATGGGCCAGGACCCAAAAACCAGGGCCATCTTTTCCATTGGGAACAATGGGCGGGTAGGTGCCCATGGCCCCACAAGCATCGGGACCCTTGAGCACTGCTTTGAAAGGCTTTTTCAGACTGTGCTGCATTTCCACTGGGGAGCTAGAGTAATCCCCAACTCCATAGGGGCTGCCAGCGAAATCCGCAGGTCACTGCTTTATCTCTTATTGAATGTATCAGAGCTTCCACTTAGATCCTTGGCATCATGCACCATGTTTATGCAGTCGCACAGCGACGCAGACATAGTGCCAAGCACTCCTGACGCTCCTGACACACTACCCGGCTGCATTGCTTTAGTAATAAGCCGCCACTGCTGGGCATTATATGTCTGTGTCACTGTACCACTGCATAACCATCATAATGACGCTGATGTGACCTAGGTCAGGCAAATGTCATTACTGCAGAGATAACGCACTTTGGAGGAGAAAGAAATAAGAAAGGAGAGAAGTAAGAAACTGAAGAAATAAGTGTGTGTATGGATTGCTGGGAAAATTAGGAGAGGGGCAGAAGGCTGACTGGACACACAACAGGAGGGTCAGAGACTGGCTGGACATGCAAGGAGGGGACAGAAGGGCTGGCTGGACACACACAAAGAGGATGAGTTTGGATAGCTATAGAGACACACAATTAGGGGCAAAAGTGTGAGAGAGGGCACAGTGTGATGATAAAGGGGAAATATTGTGATAATGAAAGGGTAGCAGTGTGATACAGGACACAGTGTGATGAAGTATCATTTATATGTTGAAATGTTTCTGTTTTTCAAAGCTTATAATGTTCAAAAGTTTTGGTTACATTTTTATTCCTGTAAATGGCTTGGTGGGGGCCCTTGTGCATTGCTTTGCCCAGGGCTTACAATGCTGTTTAGATGGCCCTGCCCAAAACTGTAAAAGTGGCGGGACTTATGGAAAACAGGATGTGGTTTCAACAAATAAGGTCAGTTGTGGGCAGAGTTTGGCCAAGGGGAGAAGCTTAATTTGTATGAAGGGTTTGGAAGTAAACTGCTAACAGTGGATACCAAACGACATACTAGGGAGTTGGGGTCCTGTTTGGATCTCCCATTGATGGGAGTCTGTTTTCAGTCCATCCAGCAGGTCATATGTTACAGGTCACCCTGCAGGTGCATAGGAAGAGTTCATTAGTTGTCTCCAGACCACACAGCTGGTGCATATTGCCTGTGGCTCCGGCATGGCTCAATGGATCTGGATGACTTGGTACACATACCCTGCATTATATAACTTATAATACTGGCAGGGTTTCAACTCAAATAATTCACCTCTTTTGAGGCTAGGACCCATAAGCTGTAAAAGGGTGTGGCTTATGGAAAACAAGATGCAGTTTGAACAAATTAGGTCAGTTATGGGTGGGGTTTGACCAGAAAGGGGGCAAAACTTAATTTGAATGAAGGTTTTGGAGGAAAACTTTACAGAGCCGAAACTTTGGATACCATAAAATATACCGGGTCGGACCTTTCATAGGTGAACGCTGGGCAAAACTTTGATCCAAGGATCCTGTTCTGAGCCTTCCACTGGATGGATCTGGATAACATCACATGCTGATTTAGGAGGGACTGTCTTAACAAAAGGGGTGGGGGCTTATGGAATAGAGGACGAGGTTTAAACAGATAAGGTCGGTTGTGAGTGGACTTTGATGGGAAGAAAATGAGGAGCTTACTTTGTCATGATTTACGGCCTTTATGGTATTATGTATGGTATTATTAACTTGAAGATTTAAACAGGGACAATGCAGGTACCCGGCATTGTCCCTGTTTAAATCTTCAAGTTAATACAAGTTAATACAAGTTGCTACTTAATACAAGTTGCTACTATATAAAAATTTCCAGTCAACTACAGAAAAGACCTAACTCACATGACAGATACAACAGCTACACTGCACATATTACAGCTATGCAACCTCTATCATACAAATCCAGTGTGTAATAAAGTAAAATTGCCAACATTTCATTTTATTCCCTTCTAGATTACAAAATTAGAACTGCTGAAGAATTAAGAGACAGATCATAAAACAACAAATGCTTCTTTTACTGGGTTTACTTAAAAAAAAAAAAAAAAACAGGACTTCATTTACTAAAAAAACAAAAAGCAACAAGGTTTATACTGCCCATATCTTGGTCCACTTCATATATTTATTTTAATAACAAGAGCCATGATAAAAGGTCTTGTTTGGAAACTGGTAGCCTGATAAGTAACACTTCCCACAATGTTTCATCACTGTGCCTCACTGCTGCTGTAATTAGTATTACACAGTATAAATTGCACGTTGCTCACTTACACCTTCCATTCTCAGACACCCACAGACTTCTCACTTTTTGGCAATCATTAAAAATATTGTCACTCATGGTAGCAAGTACAAGCAGACAGACTGTAATAACTATGTTCTAAAGGCATATGATTTGTTCTACAGTTAAAAGCAGTTAGACACTGCCTGCAATTCAAAATGAAACTTAAAAGTAATTTAAAAACATAGGTATGAAATATTCTTTGCATAGCTACTAGTTAGAAATTTGCACCACTTTTATAGCCATTTTAGCTTATGAAGGGAAGACCCTGCCTTTGCCTGAGTTAGACTCATACTCATACTTACCGACTTTATTTTTACATTTAGTTTTAGATATTATGGGGGAAATCTAATGAAAACATCCTGCACAACCAACAGTCTTCAACACTCTTTTATATATCAGGCCCTTTGTTTTTACACGGCAATATGACAAACATAACATCAACTTACTTAATATGTGCTAATTCTATTTCCATGGTAAAGATTATAATATAGAAATAATCATATACAGGGGGTGTGGGTCCCTGGGCCGTTTTCACCCAGCCAGTTTCGAACTGGGATTTTGATTGCATATGCCTCGATGAGGCATAGCAACCGATCCATGGAGCATGGAACTTTCGGTGCTCCGAAAGGTAAGGGAAAAAACTACCCCAACCCTTCCCCTAATTCTAACCCTAACCCTTCCCTCCATTACTCTAACCCTCCCTTCCCTGCAGCCTGACCCTAACCCACTATCTCCCGCAGCCTTACCCCAACCCTCCCTTCCTGCAGCCTGACCCTAACCCTCCCTTCCCCACAGCCTGACCCTAATCCTGGAGAGGTTACTCACCATTCCTGTGGTCAGGGTCCTGCCGTAGTGGCGTCAGCATTTCCGAAACGGAGTGGGTGAGTATGCAGATCTAAACTAAAGGGGTATTTGAAATAGGGATATCCAAAAAGGATTATTGGGACTCTAAGAGGCTGAGGGGAGAAATGAGGTATTATTTGGAGGCTGAGGGAGACATGAGGGGGATTATTTGGAGGCTGGGGAGACATGAGGGGGATTATTTGGAGGCTGGGGAGACATGAGGTGGATTTTTTGGAGGCTGTGGGGACATGAGGGGATTATTTGGAGGCTGGGGAGATTTGAGGGGAATTATTGGAAGATGGGGAGACATGAGGAGGATTATTGGAGACCGGGAAGACATGAGGGGGTTATTAAAATCCTGGAGACACATTGAGTATGTATTGAAAGGCCTGGGTGACGATTTCTATGGACACTGACAACATGGCCCTTGTGTACCAGCTGTTTTCTTGGGGCTGAAGATACATGAGGGGGTTATTGGAAGCTGGAGAGACATGATGGGGATTATTGGAAGATGGGGAGACATGAGGGAGATTATTTGGAGGCTGGAGAGACATGAGTAGGATTATTTGGAGGCTGTGGAGACATGAGGTGGATTATTGGAAGCTGCTGAGACATGATGGAGAATTTTGGAAGATGGGGAGACATGAGGGGGATTATTGGAAGCTGGTGAGACATGAGGAGGATTAATGGAGACCAGGAAGACATGAGGGGGTTATTAAAATCCTGGAGACACATTGAGCATGTATTGAAAGGCCTGGGTGACGATTTCTATGGACACTGACAACATGGCTCTTGTGTACCAGCTGTTTTCTTGGGTTGCCATGATTGCTGATGCCGTTTGGCCATCACTTCCTGATATTGATAGGCTTCTGACCAGCAGCGGTGATGCAGACTGCTCGCATGTGGACTTGATTGGCAGCGGCATGGTAAGTATTAACTTTAAGCCTCAGCTTCCTTTGTTTTGTGGTTACAAATATGTATTTTGCTCTTTATGGGCCTGATCCAGAGCTACGGCCGCCGCCATAGTTACGACGACCGTATGCATAAGATCAGCATTTCTGCTGATCTGCGCATGCGCCGGGCAGATGTTACCCTGCGTAATTATTCTTTCTCTGGGCTCCAGATCGTACTTCCGTAACTACAGTGGAAGGGGTGAGAGATGGAAATTAGGAGGGGAGGGCTGGGTTAGGGCTTTACGTTCATGTGGCGGGCGTAATTCTGTATTTACGCCAGCCACAGGGGGAGTGCATTAGAGCTACGCTGGCCATAAATACGAACCACAGCGCAGCATAGCTCTGGATCAGGCCCAATGTCTTTAAATAGATATTAATCATAGGGCAAAATTGTGCTCCTTAATTATTGAACTACAGGATTTACATAACCCAGTTCTGAAAAATAGGTAGTATGTATAGGTACATATAATGAGGAGGTTACATATGAGCCCTCATATGAAAGGGATCTCACAGCCTGCCTCCTTCACACATAGAAGGAACGAGCTGGCTCATAAAACACACAGTCAACACGTGCCTCCCAAAGCCCTCCACTGATACAATCTACCCTCTCAAGAGAGATAGAAAATAACCAGAACAGCACTCTTTAAAGAGAGCTATGAATATTAATGTAAAGGGTACTAAAGTAGTCAATATAAACACAGGACAAAGTAAGGATTTCCCACAAACAAACGCTGAAGCGTGTTTCGCTCGAGAAATGAGCTTTCTCAAGGCATCCAAATACATCCAGTGGAAGCAGAGCCGGCCCTGTTATGGTACCATACTAACCCGGTAGTTGCAGGGGTAGGAGCAGGTACGGGTGAGTGGACTTAAGTCCGGACGTACAGGAGGCCGTACTAGCGACGGCGGCCGTAGCTCTGGATCAGGCCCTAGGAGGCTATTGTGGTTTAAAGAATGTTGAATTGGACACTCAAATGATATTGGTCCCAATAGTAAGATAATTGTAGTAGTATTATTAAGATTTGTAACAAAACTAAAAAAAATATGTGCAAAGACATCTCTAAATGCAAATGTAATCTGTAATTTGTAACGCAGATAATTAATGTAAAAAAAAATAAAAAAAAATAATGACTATTTAGTTCCAGCATGGATCAATGTATACTGTATGTCTGTGAAAGGGGCTATGTGAGTCAACTCACTTACTTTACCACATACAGGCCAGCTTACACATTAGGCATTAGAGGACCATAAAATGTGCATGTCAGGCAGGGAGTACTGGGGGAGGGGGCCATTGGCACATGATGGGGAATACTGGGGGGGCTGGAGACATGATCAGAGTACTGGGTGGCTGCAGACATGATGGGTTGACCACACACCCCAATGGCTTGACCACGCCAACAATGGGTTAGCCATGCCCCTTTGGCGGCATGCCACCTCTTCGCAGCGGCACCAATACACTTAGTACACAACAAGAAGAGGGGGCGCACCAAGATGAGAAGGGGGGCACCAGTGGAAGGGCTAAGTTCTCGCCCCCCCCCCCCCAAAAAAAAATTGTGATGCCCCTGTTAGCGGGGACTGCAACCGTATACAGGTTGCTATGTATGCATTAGTTAGACAGATCAGGAAAGCATGAACATTTAGAATCCTTATGGATCTACAGTAGCGTATTTTTGAAGCATGCAGTCATGAGTGAAAAGCTTATTTCACCACTGGTAAGCTTCAATTCCTGAACTTGCTCGAAAATACACTTGATAGAAAAAAAAAATGATACATGACTACTGCATACATATGTACAGCTACACTGACCTATTTATTAACCAAATAGGATTTCTGCTATGCACACAGTGATTGTTTAATTAATTATCTCAGAGCCACTAAGCAAATTAACTTGTGCCCTCTGCTGATAGCATTATTCCAACGTAGTGTGCTCAAACCTTCAATTGCTACAGGTTTTGGATTGCCGTTTTTGTGCTGCAGGCGCAATCATTTATAGAAAAGGATGCTGTGAGACTTTGGAAGATAAAATTCAGCCATTTATTTATTACTTCTAGATAAGGCAAGCTATTATAGTTTCACTGCTCAGCAGGCTTTCTGTGCCTCAGTCTAGAACTTTCAGCCTTTGGAGAACGCTTTATACTGCTAACGGAATTATATCACCCAAAAGTAACTCAAGGGAGGATGAATACTGCAGTCTAGGGCTGAGATGTGGCTCACACACAGGAGGGTTATGAATAGAAACATCTAATTGTTAAAGTAAGCCATTTCAAAAATCCTAAACTAGGAAACTATTGCATACAGTACAAATATACTGAATAAACTCCCTGGCAGTTGATGACACCCATGGGCCAACCAGAATCTTAAATCCTATGCTGCTAAAAATAAGACCCAGACACAGTGTTGCACAAAACACGGCATCTTTACTGGAGATAATACAATGGGAAGGGGGACATGACTAAAAAGTGACTAAGAAGAGAAAGTGCATAGTCATTCAACATATCCTAAAGCACTAAACACTAAATAATCTACCTATCTACCAAGAATTGTCATGCCAATTGTGTGTAGTTACAATTCAAAACACATACTCATATACAAACACACCAATTACGTTTCATTAATCAGGAATTACACCAATTGCATAATTATTCCTATTAATTTTTCCTGTCTCTTAACATCTCAAAAAACTACTAAAACATAGAACTTACTTATAACAGCTCAACAAGCTCATTACACAACTGACTAGCACCTACCTGAAATATGTCACAAACCGAGGCAGAAAAAACTGCTCCCTAGAGGATCCAGAACACCAGCTATCACAAACCTCTGCTCAATTCCAAGCCCACAACATAGTCATCACTTATATATTGCTTCCCTATAAACTACACTATTTGCATAAAGAATACTGACATACTTATCCCCAGGGTGGGATTGGTGGGCAAATCCTTGCACTGTCCTGACTGACTGCAGGAATAAGAGGGGGGCGGGGGGGGATCCTCTTCAATTTCCCCCTTAAAAGTCTCACACTTTACTAACTCCTCCCATAGGACCCTAGCACTCCCCTTCCCTGTAACGATAGGTATGAAAACAGAATATGGTAACTCGGGAACTGATGAGGTTTATTGCAAGCTGACACAGATGAAACAGGAATACAACACAGGAGTATGCAGATAATGCAAGATAAACACAGATTATATGTAGAAAATACAAGAATACCAGGAATGCAAAGAGTCCAAATGAGTCCACTGGAGCAATATGCAGGTGTAATAAATCCACAGGGAGTATGCAAGAAAGTTCAAATCAAGTCCACAGAGTGTGCAGCATAGCAGTATAAAGCAGGGATCCAAGATAACAGAGACCAGTAGAATCAGGACCATGGATGAGAGGCACAAACAAATATGCAGAACAGGATGCAGGAAATAAGGACCCACCCACACCTTGCTCTGGAATCATGGGATATTTATAGCCAGAGCTATATCCAGGTGCAGGATAACAGGCAATTATACAAATTAGTCCCAGAGAGAGTGTTCAACAGCAGCCTCTAGGGACATTTAGTGCAAATATCCACAATAAGAATGGTCAGTCTAGGACTGCCCCTAAAGGCATGACCAGAAATCATAGTCCAGGGTGTAACAGTATGCTCCCCTCTGGAAAGCAGATTCCGGACACATCCTAGGACACCCCCAGTCTCTACTTCTTCCTTCTGGTCTTTTTCTTCTTACTAGTAGAGAAACCAGAAAGCAACATCAGTGGAGGGTTTTGGGATAAGAATTCCCTGGTGAAGATGGTACCAACACAGATGGTATTTATGAAGTAGAGACTGGGATTGCGGTTGGCTGTTTGAAGAGGGGCCCAGGAAACAGTGTGTTGACCGCAGATGCATATCTCTTAGTCACTGCCTCACAAAAGGCCCAGAAGTAACAAAAGATGGGGTTCCAGGTGTGCCTAAGAGATTCTGCCCACTAATGAGGTTCTCCTCGGCAGCTGGGCAGGTGGTGTAGCCACAGCTGAGATAGTAGGGCAAGAGTCCCACTTTGGGACAACAGACACAATGGACTGGTAGGCAGGCAAGGCAGGAGTAAAGCAAGAGTCCCCCGAGGGGACGGCAAGGCTGGAGTCCCTTCTCTGGGTCAGAAAGGCAGGAGTCCCCCTCTGTGTTGGTAAGGCTGGAGTCCCCCTCCCGGGCGGTAAGGCTGGAGTCCCCCCCCTGGGGAGACAAGGCTGGACAGCAAGCACAGGTGCTTCTGCCTGGAGAGCTGGCACAGGCACATTTCACTGGTCAGCAGGCACAGGCACATCTTGCTGGGCAGCAGGCACCTTGGGCTGGGACACAGGCAACAAGGGGTGGGCAGTGCTGTGGGGCACCTCATCTGTCTTTACTGGAGTACATGGGAAACTGAAGGACCCAGTAGCCCATGACTAGAGGCCCCTCCTAGGGTTGTGACACTGGAGACCCCTCCTGAGTTACAGCACTAGAGAGCGCACAGGGCAGGACTGGAAGTAATGTCCCAGGCCAGCACAATAGAGACAAAGGTGGTGATGAATGCAGTAATTCCTCTTCTCCAAGGTGAGGGGTGGACGGAGACCACCAAGAACCGTTGGTTTAGTGCTGGCAACTGAGGGTACTGAATCTCTACTAGGGTGCTGTCTGGTCACAGAGGGCTCAGGAGATTCCACCAGGATGCCATCATCGATCTTACGACTGCCAGCCTAACCGAGGGACTGGTGTTCACCGAAGCCCCTGATGGTGGGGATGTTCTTGGCTTCGGTTCTACGGCTTGTGGCGACTATGCAAAGCAGGACGGCTTCTCCAATAAGCCAGACAAGAAATACAGAACTTGAGCAATTTGGGAACGCAGTAGTACCACATCAAATGTAATGCATTATGTAAATGGACATCACTGGGACCCATGGCAGAAGGAACCCCAGGGCTTTGCTGGTCGAGGTGGGGAGATGTCATAGAGGTGGATTCTCTGGCAGCACCCATACAGTTTTGATGGGTCATTCTGTAATAAAGATCATGGTAGCTCAGGAACTGGTGAGGTTTATTGCAGGATGACACAGATGGAACAGGAATGCAACACAGGAGTATGCTGATAATGCAGAAAAAAGCACGGATTCAGGTAGAAAACACACAAATATTACTAATGCAAAGAGTCCACTGGAGCAATGTGCAGGTGTAGTAAATCAACAGGGAGTATGCAAGAAAGTCCAAAACAAGTCCACAGAGTGTGCAGCGTAGCAGTATAAAGCAGGGATCCAAGGGAACCGAGACAAGAAGAATCAAGTAACAAGACCCCGGATGAGAGGCGCAAACAAACATGCAGCACAGGAATCAGGTAACAGGAAGCAGGAAATAATGACCCTCACCTTGCTTTGGAATCATGGGATATTTATAGCCAGAGCAATATCCAGGTGCAGGATAACAGTTAATTATATAATATAGGCTCAGAGAGAGTGTTCAACAGCAGCCTTTAGGGGCAGCTAGTAGAAATGTCCACAACATGAATCAACAGTCCAGGACTGCCCCTAGAGGCATAACCAGAAATGGTAGTCCAGGGTTTAACATTCCCATTGGATCTCAGCTGTCACCTGAAAAGAGGGTAAATGGGGTGTACAGTTATGGGGTTTAACCACCCTTGTGTTAAATTTATTTAGCCCCTCGGTCCAACACTTTCCAAAAAACAAACAGATTCAGAGGTGCAACATTAATGCAAAAAACAATTTAAGAAATGTTTTTACATATTTTAATACCTGCAAAATTTTTTTGCTATGTAAAGCAGCACAAGCTGTAATTATAAGAACCATTCTGATTTTATCTTCCATCATTGGAGCTGTGTGGCAACTAGAGGCAACTAGGGTCCTCTCTATTGGCACATGCACAGAATAGCCATCTGAATATCTTTCCTGCAGCCGTCCAGTCTGTTCCCATTCCTCTTATTCAAGGATGGGGAGGCCCTTAACCCCCCCTGCTGATATCCATGGCTTTCATTATATTGTCTATATACCACTAGCTTGTTACAATGGGCATGTGGGAAATATGACAATGGGGTAGATCCAGAACTACGTGTGCCATACGTTTATTCGCGGAGCGTATTTTCGTGCACGTAAGTTCGCTACACTCCCCTCGGCACACCACTTGCACGGACGTATTTTGTCAAGATACGCTGCCCAAACCCTACCTTAACTTTTTCACACGTAACTGCGTATATCCGCTAACGGACGTATAGACTACGTGAACGTACGCACCTTAGCACGCCCATACTGTACACTTTAAATACCACCCTCCGCCTACGTCACGTAATTCAGACGTGAAGTATTTAAGTATTTACGTGAGGTATACGTGAATCACCCATACGTTAACAATTACGCTACGTGAATGTGCGTATTTTCTATGGTGCGCATGCGCAGTGCGTTCGAATCTGCGAATTTACGTCTCTGCCACACGTAAAATCGCAGGGAAGCGTAGTTCTGGATCAGGCCCAATGTCTTTATCACCTGAGCCCATCTGAAAACACATAAAAAATATCCCCCCAAATATATTTGCATGATTGCATTACTACCTATGAAAGGACCGTATCCAAGTCTCCGCTATTGCTGCAGTTGGAGCTCTGATGTCAGATCCCCGCCACATCAAGAAACCCATACGGGTGATGTGAGGTCACTCCTGCCTTAAGATTTCTGCACATCCCCACATAAAATGAGGATTGTGTGGGAGTCTGAATAGTATGTGAGATGTACTGTCCTCCTGTCGGCTTTTTCACCAGGACGGAATTCTGGATACAGAGGATCCTAGTGACTGGAAAATGCCCCCTTGTATGAAGTTTGGATGCGGTGATCAAGACTTTTAAATTCTGCTGAACATCTGTGCACTTCAGTTGTATTGCAACTCCTTTTTCACATTATGTACACTCAAAGGTGTGTGAAAATCTGTGATAATAGATCACTACTTACTCCAACCCATCCAGACTTTAAGCAGTGCCGTTACTAGACTTAGGGCCAGATTTACTAAGCTGTGGGAAAGGAAAAGTAGAGATGTTGCCCATAGCAACCAATCAG
>WWET01003014.1:196677-206793 GCA_011038615.1 Limnodynastes dumerilii
CCTCCCAGCCCCCAACACGCCCCCCCCCCCATTTTTAAGTACTTTATGGCACTTACGAGTGACTCTGCACCTCCCTAGCTAATCTAAATACCCCCCGCTCCCACTTCCTCCTAACAATGCCCCGAGGCGGCATAACACCTCCTCTATGGACGTAAATCACTGTGTGCGGTCTTTAAAGACCGCACCTACGCTATCTACATACCGATCTGCTAAGTGGATAGCGTAAATTACCTACTACACTAGGTAATTTCGGCCTTCTTAAATGTGAATCAGGCCCAAAGTGACAATCCCTCTAATGGAGCCAACTCTGTCCGTCTCTGGGGCCCAGTGTATATACAAACCAATTCACTGCTGGTTCTATGTCAGGAATTGATTTTAAATCTATGGTTTCAACTACAGATATTATTTTTGCCTGTGCATAAGAACATGTGAGTGCTTTTTGACAATTGATGTGTTATTATTTGCATTTGCATCCATGTGTTTATATTCATGTTTGCATCCCCCTTTAGCCATACTGAACGTAACACTGGAAGGTAAGCACAATGTTGTTTGCAGTTGCTGACTACAGTCCCCAACATCCTTTGCCAACCAGTGATTTGACTACAGCTGCAGGAAAACATAAGCTGAGGAAATAGACTGTATAATGTACTACATAGAAAATGTTACTATTAACATATATAGAATGTATTTGTGTTGTAAATGGTTAACCCTTTTATAGAGTACTGCAACCTAATAAATGGGTTAAGTATTGTATGCTGCCTGTATTTCCCTGCAGATGGCACTAACAGCCTCTGTTCCCCATCCCATACACCCCTTCTATCTTTCATATTTTCACAGCTGCTGTGAAAGCTCTCCAGTTGCTGGAAGCCCTGATAGTAACTACACTTGTCACAGAGCTGGAGAGAAAATGCTAAGGATAATATCACTGTTGGTGTCCAGTCCTTTCCTGCTGTCCCAAGGTGACAACAGTAACACCGGTCAAGGTGGATCTACTCTGCAAGGAAAAATGTAAAATAGCCAGGAATGTCCATGCAGTGCAATATCCTGAAAGAAACCTGCATCCAACATCATCAGCAACACTGGGCTTAATGCTGTGACCCTTGCACCTCTCACTAGGCTGGATTTCCAACTGCTTCCAGGAGTCAAAGGTGGGTTTGCCATGCAGTGTGTCAGCTTCATCCCATAGTTCTCTCTCTGCATTGAGCAACTTGCAGTGTCCCTGTCTCTCAGTCACAATGATCCAGGCACATCTCTTTTCATGTGTGACAAGTGATTACACACACAAGCCTTTGCTGCTGCTGCTCTTTCTGCTGCCTCCATGCATTTTGTTCAGTGACAATAATGTGTTTGTTGGATATTCAGATTTTGAGTGCACCCGATGTCTAGCGGCCACGTTATGTGTATGTCTGTACAAGATAAGGTCATGATCAGGGACTTCAGTGGGATGAATTCTGATACCAATGTGATGTTTATTAGGGTTTAATGAAATAAAATAAGTAAAAGTGATTAAATACATTTTTAGACATTTCTTTTAGGAAAATATGAACTAGAATCACAGAACCATGCATGTATTATTATGAAATGTCTTATTTTTTCATTTCTACTTATTTATGTTCTAAAACTGTATAGGTCACATAGTGCATTACTGTCAATGAGTTTGTGTTTATGTAGGTATATATATATATATATATATATATATATATATATATATATATATATATATATATATATATATATATATATATATATATATATATATATATATATATATATATATATATATATATATATATATATATATATATATATATATATATATATATATATATATATATATATATACCTACATAAACACAAACTCATTGACAGTAATGCACTATGTGACCTATACAGTTTTAGAACATAAATAAGTAGAAATGAAAAAATAAGACATTTCATAATAATACATGCATGGTTCTGTGATTCTAGTTCATATTTTCCTAAAAGAAATGTCTAAAAATGTATTTAATCACTTTTACTTATTTTATTTCATTAAACCCTAATAAACATCACATTGGTATCAGAATTCATCCCACTGAAGTCCCTGATCATGACCTTATCTTGTACAGACATACACATAACGTGGCCGCTAGACATCGGGTGCACTCAAAATCTGAATATCCAACAAACACATTATTGTCACTGAACAAAATGCATGGAGGCAGCAGAAAGAGCAGCAGCAGCAAAGGCTTGTGTGTGTAATCACTTGTCACACATGAAAAGAGATGTGCCTGGATCATTGTGACTGAGAGACAGGGACACTGCAAGTTGCTCAATGCAGAGAGAGAACTATGGGATGAAGCTGACACACTGCATGGCAAACCCACCTTTGACTCCTGGAAGCAGTTGGAAATCCAGCCTAGTGAGAGGTGCAAGGGTCACAGCATTAAGCCCAGTGTTGCTGATGATGTTGGATGCAGGTTTCTTTCAGGATATTGCACTGCATGGACATTCCTGGCTATTTTACATTTTTCCTTGCAGAGTAGATCCACCTTGACCGGTGTTACTGTTGTCACCTTGGGACAGCAGGAAAGGACTGGACACCAACAGTGATATTATCCTTAGCATTTTCTCTCCAGCTCTGTCACAAGTGTAGTTACTATCAGGGCTTCCAGCAACTGGAGAGCTTTCACAGCAGCTGTGAAAATATGAAAGATAGAAGGGGTGTATGGGATGGGGAACAGAGGCTGTTAGTGCCATCTGCAGGGAAATACAGGCAGCATACAATACTTAACCCATTTATTAGGTTGCAGTACTCTATAAAAGGGTTAACCATTTACAACACAAATACATTCTATATATGTTAATAGTAACATTTTCTATGTAGTACATTATACAGTCTATTTCCTCAGCTTATGTTTTCCTGCAGCTGTAGTCAAATCACTGGTTGGCAAAGGATGTTGGGGACTGTAGTCAGCAACTGCAAACAACATTGTGCTTACCTTCCAGTGTTACGTTCAGTATGGCTAAAGGGGGATGCAAACATGAATATAAACACATGGATGCAAATGCAAATAATAACACATCAATTGTCAAAAAGCACTCACATGTTCTTATGCACAGGCAAAAATAATATCTGTAGTTGAAACCATAGATTTAAAATCAATTCCTGACATAGAACCAGCAGTGAATTGGTTTGTATATACACTGGGCCCCAGAGACGGACAGAGTTGGCTCCATTAGAGGGATTGTCACTTTGGGCCTGATTCACATTTAAGAAGGCCGAAATTACCTAGTGTAGTAGGTAATTTACGCTATCCACTTAGCAGATCGGTATGTAGATAGCGTAGGTGCGGTCTTTAAAGACCGCACACAGTGATTTACGTCCATAGAGGAGGTGTTATGCCGCCTCGGGGCATTGTTAGGAGGAAGTGGGAGCTGGGGGTATTTAGATTAGCTGGGGAGGTGCAGAGTCACTCGTAAGTGCCATAAAGTACTTAAAAATGGGGGGGGGCGTGTTGGGGGCTGGAAGAGTGAGTTAGGTGCACATCTGCCCGCACCTAATTCACTCTTAAGTGTGAATCAGGTCCTTTTAATAGGAGCAGATGGTCACTACAATCTAGAAAACACACATTTGTGATAGATGAAGTTTTAATGTTGAGGTCCTGCAGACTGAATACAATATACTGAAGCAAACGCCATGATTATGAGGCTGACCTTATTAATAACTGTCCTAGCCACACGTGGATAAAAGTGTAAGCTTCTCCCATCACTGGCTACAATTCAGAACTTCATTACCGCTGTATTGGAGTACCCATGTGTCTAAGGGGAGGTCTTACCACACACACACACACACACACACACACACACACACACACACACACACATGACTTTCGTCACCCTACCTTAAATTTTTCATTGGGACAGTGTGGAAGTTAGGATTGCACATAAGGGCTTAACCAAGCCCTTACTTTAATATTAACATACTGTACTTCCCCCTTCCTCCATGTGTCCCTACCATACCCTCCAACATGACCCATTCCATTAGGTACAAAATACTCTGCTTCTCAGTTTACAACTGTCAGTTACTATGGTCACCACCTTTGTTAAAGAGGCAAATTGTTTTTAAAAAATCAGTTAATTCATTAAAACCAGGTGAGTGGCAGTTGGAATCTCAGGAGTGGATTAAATTGTACCTAATGGAATAAGTCATATTGGAGGGTCTGCCCTGCCCCTTCCTGCCTTGCCAGCATGCGCATGCACTCTAGTGGAATGCAGACATTTTCCGCACACAGAGTATGGAAAAATGGCTACATTTCATAAATCTGGATCCAGCCCATTATTCTTATTTCATGGTTATTATTATGATTATTATTAATGAAATGATCCTGACCTACATTATTCATTTAGGTGCAGTTTAATTATAATACCAATATGTTATTTAATAAGTCAACCTCCTAGTGCAGCTATATGATAGTAGAGCTTTATGACTTATGCTCACTCTGAAAACACATTCAAAGCAACCTCATCAGCAGCAAAACTGTATGTAACGTACTAGTCTACATTGTATTAAATTAACATTAGTTAAATTAATGGCCCATGGATAATTATAGGACTAAGTTCTACTTTGTCTTACAAAATACTCCAGGGATGTTTATCTAATATTTAATGTCCTTCCTGGCTGCTTACATATTACAAGCCAAATGCTACAAAAAGATAAAAATAAAATGAAATAGCAAGCTCACCTAGCTGACGTAATAATCAATTGCTGTCAGCCTTTAGAAATATAGTTTTAGTATAGTTTCGATTTTATTTCACATGCTGACAGGCCAACTCAACCATAGCCACTAAAGATCTTGCAGCATAAACTGTTTACCTACTGCCTTGTGACTGCTGTTATATCATTTCCCCACCTGACACACAGTACATGATAAGGTGGACCTTTCCTCAATATATAAACCTAAGAAGTGTTTTATATTAGTGCAAGCACTAAAAGAGTTTTGACATTTCATAAATGTTTTCCCCATTTATTTCAATATTTTCCAGAAAACTGTTGACCAACTTCAAATACAAGACAAAGTGCTGGTTCAATGCAGCCATCCATAGCATTGTGTGTTATGGAATTTAATGAACTCAGCACCTGACTGGACACACCTTAAACCTGGGTTTAATGGAACGACTTTACCAGTCATAACAGATGCTTGGAAAGATCCTTAACTTAAACACTAAGGGCCGGATCCAGAATTAAGACAATGGGCCGCATGTACTCAATCTATGTAACAAAACGCTAAGTAGATTGCGCAAAATAGTTACTACGTATGTTTAGTAGCTAGATTCACAAAATTAGGCATGTATGTAAAAAATTACGGTGTTGTGAATCTGGCCCTATGAGCTGATTTATGTATGTTCCGAACATATATCAGCTCTGAAAAGGTTCTGCACATGTGCAGTACCCCTACATCAGCAATGGAACGCAGTTGCTGGATGCTGTATTCTGCGTTGAATTCAGCCTCCGCACAGGGGACTGGCCCACGCACCATGCGTAGGATATATACGTATGGTGGATGGGCATTGGCATTTAAATTGTACAGTAAGAGATTGGCTAAGCCCTTACCCACAATTCAGTATTCCTCACAGAAGGGTTTCCATGCGGAATACTTAAGGCAGGGTCCTGGTCACAGATCCAGCATCTGCACATAGGAAAACAGTAACACTATACTTAATGTTACATAATTAAGCCCTGCCCCCATACCTATTAATACTAATAGAAAGGGGCATTTATTGTCAAGACACAATTTGCATAAATTAAGCCCCACCCCCTTGCAGCATGTATGGCTTCCCCTTTAAAAAGTCGTCAACCCTAGACTAGGCTCCGTGGGGGAGTTGAACTTGCTCTGCATCCACCCCTTTTCTAAAACCACACCACACATGACTGTCCTTGGATAAAAGTGTAAGCTCACTGAGCTCCCTCACTGTCTGCATATATAACATTCAGGACTCCATTGACACTCCCGTGTGTCTCACATAGGCTGTCATTGACTGGCAGCTTATTTAAACATTTGGCACTCAGTATCTGTGTGCAGTAAGCAATTCAAAGATATATCCCTGCATGCAAAGAATACAATTAACTTAGTTCTCCTTGAAATCAACATGGTTTAGCCCAGGAGTAACTTTCCTCTCTTATTTTCAAGCTCCTTATTAAGTCTGAATCAGGCCCAATGTATGTTTAAACAGATGTGGGTCACCGCTGCGAACGGCACTTTTTCGAAAGGGCCATTCTCTACCAGCCAGTTCCTAAATCAATTGAATTCATAAAGAGCGCTCAGCACTCATAGGCTAGGTGCTGAGTCCTAGCTTAAACTGTCAGCCTATGACAGCTTGCCAGCCAACCCCTGCTCTAATGCAATATCCACATGTTTCAATGTAAAGGGTGCATAATAATATTATTTATTTCTTTATATGCAGGGAAAATACTTAGCTTTGGGTTATTGCACACAAATACATAATAGTTTTCATTTTAAACTGTAATTTAGAGTTACATTAGCAAACATTATCTGTCAATTCTCTAATTATGTTTGCGCATTAAGTTTCTCCCCCCTGCATATCAACATAGTTTAGTCAGTGTGCAGATTTGCTCCTCTTTGCAGTTGCTCCCAACTCTGGTTCAGTCACTAAGGGCTTGAGAATAACAGCAAAGCAGGTGCAAATGTACATACAGTATACCTCTGAAAAGCCATGCTGAACTGTAGGGGAAGGATGTAGCATTGGAGAAGTTTACTTTTTAGGAGCCTTGCTCCTGTGTATAGTTCTTGACATACTGCTTGTGTACTTCCAATGTGATTATTATGTACAATAATTGATACATTATCACAGTGTCATGCACTATACCTTACTGTTCAACTCCTTCATGGCAAATCACGAAAGTCACTTGGTGGTAATGACACTTTTAGCCAAGCTTCTTAATTATAAGAAAACTGAAAAGCACTGTGCCTTCAAATTACGAGAGCTATGTTCCTATGCCATCTATCCTGTAGAATGTTTAAGTGACTTGGACAGCAATACTGCAGGTATTTACAGGCAGCATTCTTCAACTTGTGTTTGCACTTGACATCTCCTTAGAGCTCACTGGCAAGAGGCCCGGGAAATTTCCCAGCAGGCTTCCATCAGGAGACAAGACAATTATATGATATCATAGATTTGGCTAGAAGCTTCCAACGCAGGGAACCAATAGCCGACATGGTTTTTAAGGACAACTCTGGTGAGTGACACAAGGGCTGCAGGTAATACCCACCTCCCACCCTCAAGAGCATCAGCCTAAACTAGCTGATAATAAAGTAAACTTTTAGCTGAATTATATGGGGAAAGGAAAATAAATCCGATTATGGAAGGAAGAGTTTGTGCACTACACTTGAGCGAAAGTATCATGAATGCTTAAAAAGTTGATTCAAATGCATTTTTATGCCTTACTAAAGAGCTGAAAGTGGAACAAATTTTCACTCTGAACATTTCAGGATTATTTTTACCAATCTGTCAAATTCCCGTGTTAAGCTTTGCCCTGACTGCCAGGTCAACCCAAGAGTCAGGGAATGTTTCTTTGGAATTTGTAGGTGACGTAATATCAAATAAAAATCTACCATACTGAAATTACAGTCAGTGAACATACAGCAATGCAAAGTCATGTTTTATTTCACTGCTAAGCAATATCTGTTAGATATATCTATCATAAATTCAGAACATATCTTCTTAGTAGCTGTCCAATTACTGCACATTTTGTTTTTATTACCATTTTAATACAAGTTCTGTAAGACTTTTTATAGATTGCGTATTTATGAAATGAGTTGCAGTCACAATATAAATATGCACTTTGTGTCACAAAACAACCCGTATTCTCATTATGTCCCAAAATCGACGAGAGATACACATAAGCCTTTGCCCCAACTTCAAATTAATTTAAATGTTTAAATACAGTATAAACTCATATTTAGAAGTTATACATTTTATTATACATGATTATTATGATACAAGTTATACAACATATAACTCTAAGGGCCGGATTTACTAAGCTGCAGGAAAGGAAAAAGGAAGATGTTGCCCATAGTAACCAATCAGATTGTAACTGACATTTTCTAGTAGGTAATAGGAAAGTGAGAGCTAGAATCTGATTGGTTGCTATGGGCAGTATCTCCACTTTTCCTTTCCCGCAGCTTAGTAGATCTAGCCCTAAGAGTACCTATATTGGGTCATTTATCATGTGTTTTAAACTGAGAGCACCCAGGAGGAACCCTTTAAAGAAAGGCTTTGATAGTGGCTGGTGGCTTATAATATATACAAATGTGTATAAAAAACAGGATACCGGCAAAAATGCTCAACTTTTGAGTGTCTTGCGGATATTCCCTTTGGTATAGTTTGTTATTGGTTAATAGCAGTGTTGCTGGGGCATTTTCTTTCCTTTGTTTCTTTTAAAGCAGATTACTCCTGCCTTTCATACACTGTATGTATGGGTGTAGGTCTCCACTGAGAAGCACCCTATTTTGAAAGTTTCAAACTGGCTGTGAAATCGATTGCTTTTGCCTTGAAGAACACCAAAGACGAAGCTCCGAATGGTTACTGCTCTAGTGGATGCTGAGGTGCAGGTGGATGTTGACGTAGGGGATGGGGAGGGTAATTCTGGGGAGGGTAGGCTGGGAAGGGTTGACCAACTTGCTGGTAGGGTGGGTACGATGACAGGGATGGTGGGTGCTGTTGCGGCGGAAAGCATGGAAAGCCATTATTGAACTTTTGATTTCCAAAAATATTGTTTAAGAATTCACGCATGGGTACCATTGATTGTAAAGGAAAAAAAGACTGACTATTTTGCCGCAAAGCTTAGGAAGGACCTGGCTCTTCACGCAGCAAAAGGACGATCAACTACAAAGAGAATCAAGAGAAAACAGCAGAATTTATGGACAATTTAAAAAAATAAATTTTGTACTTTTTATGATTGATATCTTATTGCTATTGAAAATGCTGTCCTTTGTAGATCTGATGACAGCATGCAAAGACATTATAGAATTTTTAAAACAAAACTGACAATTAAAGAAAAGTATGCAAGGATACAAGTAATAAAAACAAAGACACTCCTCTAAGGAACTCTCCTCATCTTGCATGTCCTTGAACATCAATGGTGAGGATGCTCTTGAGGCCTTCACTGTTCTACTACCAATATGTCTCCCTTGCTGTCAGCGAAGAAGAGGGGGCCACCGGTTGGCAACTGGCTGAACAGCCGAAGACCTCGTTACAAAGTTCACATAGGGGTAAATCCAGACCTACGCGCTTGATAGGTTTCATCGCGTAACGTATTTACACTAGCGTACTTTCTAAGCACTCCCCTAGGCACTCCCCTTGCATGTATGTACTTTGGCCATTTTACGCCTACCAAACCCTACCTTAACTTTACACAGCATAAGTACTGACGTACGTATAGTCCTCAGAGCCTAAGAACGCCCATACTGTATGATTTAAATGCCTCACCCCGTCTTCAAAGCATAATTACGGGTGTCGTATGGCTGGCATGCTCCTTCGTTCCTAGTCACGTTGCTGATACAAGAGTGGCCAGTACTCTCTGAGTTACGTGGCATAACATCTGCCATGCGCATGCGCAGTAAATACTAATGTGCGACGGGCTTGCGTAAAATCGCTCGCGTACATAGGTCTAGATCTGGCCCATAATGCTCCATTTCTCCTTCCAGTGCCACTTTTCTTGTGGCTGTCATGGACTTTCGTGAACTGTTTCCACAGGGCTTTTAATTATTTACAACTTGCTGCTAGGTTTTTGTACTGTTCCTTTCTTTCAGCTTTTTAGATGTGTTATAATAAATATGTTGAAAACCAACATATGACCTTTCACACTGACACTAGGCCCATGTTAGAATCGGGAAAAAGCCTACTTTTTCCCTGGGTCTGAATCCTGAGTCATTAGACCTGGGTCGCCGAAAAAGTGGCATTTTATATCACCACCAAATACCAATTTTTTTTGGTTGTGATGTGAAAGGGGTTTAACCCCAAGACTTTCCACTCCGCAGCCTGACCCTATGTCTCCCATCCCCACAGTCTAAACCTAGACTCCCATACCCTCAGGTTGATCCTAACCCTAACCCT